>JANHGN010001269.1:58667-85022 GCA_024605025.1 Megaceryle maxima | reverse complement strand
GGGGGGGAGAGGGGCTCGCCCTCGGCGGCAGGGGGTGCAGAGCTAGGAGGTGTTTAGCACAGGTCTGGAATACACACCTTGGTAGTAGGAGGGCTCTAAGGCCGAGGGCTCGATGCTGCTCCGGCCCGCCATGGAGGTGCTGCCCAGGGGCAGCCCGCCGGGAATGCTGGCCCCGTAGGAGGAATATTGCAGGGCCTGCTCGTAGGCTTTGAAGTCCAGCTTGTGCTGTTGCTCCGAGGAGGACATGAGGTTGTTGATGGAAAAGGGGTGGTTGAAGGAGTAGTGGGGATCGCCCTTGAGGTGGAGCTGGGGTTCGTGGGCTAAGGAGTGAGGGGGGTGCGGAACAGAGGCCAAGGCGGGGACGGAACTGATGGTGGAGGAGGCGGCCGAGGCCGAGGTCTTTAGCTCCGTGCTCGCTCCGTTGTGGTCCATAGACTGGGGGCTGGTGGACGGGTTGGAGCTGGAGAGGGAGGTGGCAGTGTCCAGCTGCGCGGGTTTATTGTGGCCTCTGTGCAGGGGAGAGTTGGAGCTGGAACTCGAGGCCCCGGCTTGATCTTTCCTGCCCTCCTGAGGGGCTTTGGTGTTCGCCGGCTTCTCGCACTTGAAGCGCTTTTGCCGGCGGAGGTAGCAGCCATTTTCAAACATGTTGCCGGAGTCGGGATGCAGGGTCCAGTAGGAGCCCTTGCCGGGCTTGTCGGGGGAGCGGGCCACCTTAACGAAGCAGTCGTTGAAGGAGAGAGAGTGGCGGATGCTGTTCTGCCAGCGCTGCTGGTTCTGTCGGTAGTAGGGAAAAAGGTCCATGATCCACTGGTAGATCTCGCTCAGCGTCAGCATCTTGCTGGGCGCCTGCTGGATGGCCATAGTGATGAGGGAGATGTAGGAGTAGGGTGGCTTGGCGTGGGGGTAGCTCCGCTTGAAGGTCTTGGCGTCCCGCGTCCTGCCAAGGTTAGTCTGGGTGTAGGCCATGGGGCTCATGCAGGGATTCATGCCGCCGTAGGGACTCAGCCCGTTCATGGGGGCCGGCTGCGCAGACATGGCGTTGATGCTGCCGGGACTCAGCGCTGTACCCATGGCGGCCACACCAGCCGGCATACCGTTCACCGGCCCCGCCGAGCCCCCGGGCATACCGGCCACGGCGCTAGGGCTCAACCCGGCCCCCAGGCCTGTGTTGGCGTAGGACATGTTGAAGGAGCTGGAGGTCATGTTGCCGGTCGTCGTCATGGTGTTCATGGTCATGTAGGTGTTCATGGTGTTCATGGAGCCCAGCCCCGAGTTCATGTTGCTCACGGGCACCGAGGAATAGGCCTAGGGCAGCAAGACGGAGAGAGTGGGTTAGCAGGGAGGAGAGGGGCGGGCAGGACCTCGGCGGGGCCGGATCTGCCTGTGCGGCCCGCCCTGCCCAGCGAGCCGTGCAAACGTCCTGCCGCGGCACGCCGTCCGGTTCCCCGACACATGGGAAAGCGCTTTCCAAAATCGGCATGGAAAGGCCTCTGGCGCGATTAAAAGGTCTAATTCATATTTATGCGTGTTTATAAATAGACGCAGAAGTGGAGTGCTCGGTCCCGACGCGTTCACGTTTTACTGCCTTGCCGTGGCTTGCGCGAGCTGCACCGGGATCACCGGGGTGCACGGACCGACGGCCTTCCCGGTGCGGTTCCGCATCCCCGCCGAGCCAGGCTGCCGGCTTTATATGCGCTGAGAGAAGATTTTCTCCTGGAGTATTCCCGCGGTTTTGCTGATTTTGTTTCCCGTCTCGCTAGCTAAATATTTAAACTCATCAAATTACTGAAATGTATGGGCGTAGACTGTCTGCACCAAGGAGAAATTCAACTGCCTGCGCTTTCTTTGAATAATCTCACGCATATCTCCCGCTATGCACTGATTTAAACTTCTATTCTTATACAAGATGCGATAATGTCGAAAAAAAAAAAAAAACAAACACAAACCAAAACAACAACAACAAATCCCCTAATAATAATAAAAAATAGTAATTAAACAAACAAAAGCGCCACAAAACCCAAACAACAGCTCACGCCCGCACATTTTACCTGTGGCAAGCTCCCCCCTTGTCTGCATTTGCTATGAAGTCAGTCTTTAAAGTACATAAAAAAAAAAAAAAAATCAAAACCCTAACTTTCTCAAGGTATGAAAACCTGAACTTTACCTGCCTGAAATTTTCTACAATTTTCCGACGTGCAAAAAATTGTATCACTCTACCATAACAAAACTCTTAAAAAGGGCAGAACCGGTGAGACTGAAACTGCTTTCCAGTACGGCATCTGATTTAACAGGGTGGAGGAATACGTTTCCAGTTTACCTCGTACAAAAACAATACGGAAAATGAGGTGTAGGAGACCGTTAAATGTATAAAAAAATCATTACTATTCACTTTAAATTCCGCGAAGATATAAATGTCCTTTATGTTTAGAGGATCACATTAATTATCTGAGATGGCTGAACGCGGATGGATTTCCCACCTTTTATCCATGCGGTGATTCAAATTAAATAGCATGGGAAGATAAAAGATTGTTACTAAAAAATAGCAAAACCGCAGGTCTCCTAACTTTATGTTTGTGAATAATGAGTATGGCAAGGATAAATGAGTCTGGAAACGGCACATTATTAGGATGACCCTTATTTGCCCTTTGTCGGCTTTCCTCTATTAAATAAGATGCCAGTTGGATGACACGTATCTGCCTATGCCTGCGTGGCCCTAAAGGCGCTGCATGCCAGCTCCGGGACGCAGGGACGAGGCATGGGGACTGTGGAGCCGTGTGTCCGGGTGTGCTGATGCAATGCCCGGGTGAGCACACCCAGGTGCTTGGCCTCGCTACCACACTTCCTTAAAACGGCTCCTTCCCGGACGGGAATCTGAGGAGGTGCTGACCGCGCTGCAGGCGCCGGCTTCTCACGGGGACCCCCAGCGTAGAGCCATAGTGGCACAGTGCGGACCCCGGGCCCCCGCAAGGCCGAGGCGCGCCTCTCCGGCCGCTTCCGTGGCCCTCTCCTCTGCCGTAGTTGTTGGCGCTTGGGCCGGTTCTTCCCCTTCTTTTGCATCCTGTTGCAAAACAGCAGCGAGGGACGGAAGCGCCTCCAGGGGTACCGCGGGCCGGAGCGGCGGGGCCGGGTGCGGGCCCCCCTCCCGATCCGGTTCCCGTAGCCGCTCCCGGCAGCGCCGCCCGCCGGGCTGCGGTAGCAGCGCACGCCGCAGGCAGCCCGTCTTGCAAAGTACGAACAAACGGCTATTTTTTCCCCCTGCTTTCTTTTCGCCCGGTTTTAACAGGTACGGCCACCGGCGACGGCGAGCAGAGAGGTCGGCGGCCCCGCCGAGGAGACCGGGAAAGGCGTTGCCCCCTCGCTGGGACGCGCTTGCAGGCGGTTCCCTCGCCCCCTGCCATCTGCCGGGAAGGAGCCGGGGGCTGGCAGCGCGGCGAGTCCTCTGCCCTGAGCCAAGAGTTTACGCGGAGCTTTTGTGCGCGCCGCAAGCGGAGATTACGCCTTTTAGGTGAGATCAGGGGCTGCCCCCGGTCCCCCGTCTCTCGCAGCGGGCCCGAAGCCGCCCTAGGTCTCCCCCAAACACCTCCCGGGGCTCTCGGAAGCCGTGTTTTCCTCGGGGAAGCCTGGCTAGCCTCAGCGTCGGAGGGAGGGGGGAGGCACGTTTACGCTGGCAGGATCTGGAGTGCAAACCAATTCCTCCTGTTGCTGCCCCCCTCTCGACCCCCAGCCTCCCCCCGATCCCCCCTCCCCCTTGCAGAGGGGCAGCAGCGGAACCAGACCCTGGGATTTACTCACCTCCTGAGTATCGGCGTAGTAGCTGTTCCAGTCGCTGGTTTCATGCCCTTCCATTTTCACAGTCCCTAACATTATGGAGCCAACCTGCCCGGTGTAACCATCCAGCCCTCTTGCAAGCGAGCGACGGGCAGCAGGAAAAAAGCCCGAAAGCCCGACCTAGCAGGAAGCCAGCTCTCAGGAGGGGCGGGGGGTGCTGAATTCTCCTCTATAGCCAGCCAAAAAGGAGGCAGGGAGCGGTGTGGGGCGAGACAGTTGAGAAAGTGAGGAAGTGCCGGCTGGGATGTGAGTGGAGTTGAGCTGATGTGGATCTTACGTCGCAGAAGTACCCACCTCCTCCTCCTCCTCTCCCCATTTGTCCGCCGCACAAAGACGTTCGCACCTACAAAGCCGGAGATGCACCTGCAAACAAGGCAGTTCCCCTCGCCTGTAACTCCCCCCGGGGCGGCACTTTATTTGCAGAGCGGCGTAATTGGTTTAAGCTTGTGGGGAAAAAAGGAGAGACAGAGGTGGGAGAGAGTAGTAAAAAGGGGACACACATACACACACACACGACACACACGACGACACCCACCCTTTCACATGGACAGGACAAATGCTAGGAGGGATCGGTGGAAATTAAATGAGGTAGATAAGGGAAGGGCAGCCCCCTCTGAGGAGAATGCAAAAGGCTATCCATCCTTAAACCTCTGAGATTAGGGGCAATATTTACTGAAGTCCAGTAGATGCTCCTTTAACTTGATGGTCAGGAGGTGCTCGCTCCAAAGTTCTGAGTCCTGCAGTCCACAGGCTCCCTTCCGCTCCCGCCCCTCATTTCAAAGCTGATTACGGCGCAGGTAACCCCCGCGGCGCCCCCCGACCCTGCCGCGGCTCCCCCCGCTCCCAGCTCCTTCGGGGCGGCCGGACTGGACACGACGCTCCGGTCTGTGAGCAGGTCTCGTCTCCGCGTTTCCTAAAGCCCTCCGACCCCATCATGGGCTAAACCTAGCCCTTCAAACAGGGCTGCCGTTCTATGTAGATGGTGGTGATAATTCTTTTCTGGTGCCTTATGTTTAGAAAGTATGTGAGTCACCGCTCTGAGACATAACACTACAGGCACCCAATAAATGCGGACAGAGGCTTGAATGCGGATCCACCGATATTAACCTCCACTTGGCAAACACCAGGTGAGTCATTGGAACCATTTTATATCTTTACTGTGGAAAGCCTCCAGCCCAGAAGTCTCCTTTAGAAGCCTTCTCTGGTGCCAGCCACCCAGGAGCAATAATAAATAGCGGGTATCTCATTACCAATTTCTTGCTCATTAATCTGTTTTCTCGCAAAACACGGGGAAGAATGAATCTACACAGGCCGATAAAAGGTAAAAAGGGGCAACAACGATAAATTGACATTGGACAACGTTCTTTATTATCATGGAGGGAATATCTGAGTCTTTGCAGACGGATCGAACATTTTCTGTTTCTGCTCCTGCCCTGTCCGGCTCTTCGAGCTCATGTCAAGACCACAGACTTTTCTTGGGTTTCTCTGACCCACCCTTTATGAGTTTGTTTTTATCTAGCTACTAGAACTTTTATCACCTGATAGCAAAAACAAACAAACAAACAAAAACAGAAAAAAAAAAACCCAAAAAACCACAAAACACCACCAAACCCAAACAAAAAAACCCAAATCAAAAAAACCTCACCCACCAACTAACCAAATAAAACCCCCTAAACGCAAATAACTTTCAGGGCAATGAGAATTTGAAGGGGAAATAAAGTTTCTTGGTATTTAGAATAAGGCTTGTGTATCATACCACACAAACTAAAGTACATATCTGGGTCTGAATTACCGCCTGGCATGTTTATCGTCCAGCAGGATCACAGTTGCTTCCACAGACATTTGTCCTCGAGTGATCTGCAAAACCGTCACCCTCATAAACACGATTCAAAAGTTTCTTATACAGAGACCCAGGATTTAAATAACGAGATATAGCATATCTCTGCCTTGACAAATACGTTTTAACTTGTCCTCTAAATGCGTTTTCTGATATCCCTTTCTTTGTTCTTTCCCTCCTAGTCCTCTTTCTTTAAATCTGGCAACAGAATTAAGTCAAATCCTCGAAACAAAAAAACCCCTCTGGAATCAGCAGACGGGAACAAGGGATGAAAATGTGTCTTGAAGGAAATAAAATAGATAAAAGCACTCGATTAAAACCCTACTTTCTCAAATGGTCAAACTACACGCATAGAAATTGGAACAAAACCCAGTGGAAAATCTAAGACATATTAAAATTGCGGTCTTCATGTATGCACAATCCCTTTCACTAATGGAAGCGGTCTATACGTCTGAAAATAGAGACTATTCTGTGGGGGCTTGATCATTTCAGTACTTGAGGTTTGTGGGGTTAAGAACTCTGCCATCAGTACAGCTGCATGCGGTGGCTCTGGGAGGAGTGCGGCGGTCCCAGCGACCCCGCTGCCGGCAACTCCCCGCCGGGTGACCTCGGGGCGGTGATGACCCGCTTCCCAGGGTCCAGCCCCGCGGCAGCAACATCCGCCGGGGCGCCGGGCAGCCCACGCAGGGCCTACTCCGTACCTGGAAAAAAGAGCAGGCACGAAACCGGCCACGTTCCTCGGAAGCTGCTTCAAATCCGCGAAGCCCTTCTGCCGGGCGGAGTGGACGTGGCGCCCGGTAAACTGCTCTCCCGGCCGGCCGGCCCCTCCGGGATGCCCGCTGGCCGAGCCGGGCCGGGCGGGGAGAGGAGGGAGGCCGAGGGTTGTGCAAAGTCACAGCGCCTCCTGTTGTCCGGCCGCGACTCGGGCTCAGCTCCTGCTTTCTAAAGTCGCTCCCAGAGGTGAGAGCACAGGCGGGCTCCTGTCTGTAATCTTCTTAGAGAGCTTTTCGACTTGGTGTACAAATCAGGAAGCCCGAGGCAGAGTCAGCCGCTGCTGGAAATTCCCCTCAGCCTCGGTTGCTGTGTTGTAGAAAAGCCTTCCTTGTGTGAAGAAGAGGGTCCTGACGACTCTACCCATAACCGCAAGAAAAATAGTGTGTTTCCGCAGTTTCCTTTGCCCTACACTTGAGCCTCTGAGAAACTCTATGTGGGATGCTCCGAGAGTCCATCTCGGTTTGTCCGTACCCTTTGCAGCAAGCTCAGCGGGAAGGACTCTCCTAGGATGGAGGATGCGTGATAGAAGCCAGGAGGTCTCCAGACGCCCTGAGCTCTTTATGCGTTTTAAGGACGGTAGCCCTGGCCCATTTACACAGAGCTTTTCCGCACCCAGCTCTGGTTAGAGTAGCACCAGTTTTCCAGTTTCAGATCAAGCTGTACACTGGCGCTTGCCTTTTTTTTTTTTTTTTTTTTAATTAATTTTTTTTTTTTAATTTTTTTTTCAGGGGGAGCTCTTTGAGAAGCCTGGAGAAAAGCGCAGCCTGAGGCGAGCTGTATTTTCCCCGTCTAAACGGGAGCAGGGTCTCAGCTCCTGGTTCCACCGGTGCGCGCTGCCAAGGAGGGAAACATAATCACTGACTGAGGAAAGTATGTGTGTGTGGTTTGGGCGTGTGTGGAGCGGGGGGAGGACGTTGGCAGTAAGAGCTGGCCCCGCAAAGACCACTCAGCAAGCGACCGCTTTTTGGGAAGCACATCAGTGCGTGGGTCTGGCTGTCGGGCCGGGCCGAGGGGGTCTCGCCCGTGTGAAGGGGCCTCCGGCTGCGCCGTGGGGACCGGAGAGGTCACCGACACGGCGCTGCCCACGCGGGGAGCCGCCACAGCCGGGCAGTCCGCCGGCCCCCCTTCCCCAGCACTGCTCAGGAGCGCCGCCCGCAGGTACTGTACTACGCGTGAGGCGGGCGGCTGTGGGAATCGGCGGCGGGAGCTTTAATTTTAACCGTGGAGCGCTGTTTCAGTTCTCTCCAGCGTAAGAGCTGCTTTTCCCCCCGGCAGGGGCAGCGCCTGCCGGCCACCCCTTCGATTTAACTTGCGGGACCTTATTTGATTTTACCGAAACGCCACCGTCTCGTGACCGGGAATTTCTTGACATTGTTTTTGCGCGGCAGATATCTAGTTCGGGAAGGAGCTGTGAGCTTATCTCCGTATCAGCCTTCTCTGCTCCTCAGTGTACAGACTTCTTTTCTCCGGATCTGTCTCTTGCAGAGAGTCGCTGGTACCCAGCTTTCCAGGCGGGCCCAACCTTGCTCAGAGGGTCGCCTCAAACGCCGTGGGACCCTTCGGCCTCTCCTATTCTCTCCCTGTTCTTACCCATCCGCTTCTCTCGACAGTGGGAAATTCCTCTTCCCATCTGTTTCCAATCCTCCCCCACCCAAGCGGGCGAACCAATCGGGTGAGAACACGTCGCTGCCCAGATCCTGGTCCTTTGGACGGGGTGGGAGCCCGAGAGGTCCTGGGGCGCTCCGAGAGCAGGGGTCGGTGACTGCCGTGAGCTCCCCTCGCTTCGGTGGGAGCCCATCGAGTCGGCGGCAGAGCCCAGGGTCTTGTTTACCCCCCTCACACAGAGTCACCGTGGCTCTCTGCTCCTGCCTCTGACCCCTTATTGAGAAGAGCCGGTGGGGCTCCCCTCCGCCGCTCGGAGCACCCCCCCGGCCGCTCCCGCGCCCCCGGCCTTCACCACCTGATGCAATGCGATAAGGTGGCGTTTACCTTCCTCTCGCTCGGGAGCAGCGTCCGGGCAGGTCAGGGCACTGCACGGGGTCAACTTTTCTTATCTCCGACCCTGACGACCAAGAGACCCCTTTCCCCCGACCGACCCGAGGTAGGACGGGGCACCCCCTTTTCTTTCTTCACGTCCTCCTCCCCAGGATCTGGATCTGGTCTGGATTCTCCTGCGCGGACTAGCCGTGCCCTCCAGCTGCCCATCCCTGTCAGGGAGGGCCGGGGGGACGCACCCCTTACCCGCCGGGCCCTGTGTTCCCGCTGCCTGCTTCTCGACCGCGGGTTTTCTGTCAGCCGCCGCTGTCGGACGCAAGGGGTTGCGGAGAGGCCGGGCCCCCGGGCAGTGCCGCCCCGCCACCGGCGGGAGAGCGGCGGAGGCACGGCTTTCCGGGGGCCCAGACCTGCTGGGGCCGCGCCCTCGGGGCACAGGGCAACGCTCCCGGGGGCTGTCGGGCCTGCCGGGCTCTCACGGGTCACCTTTCAAAGGAGGCACCTTTCATGGGCACTGTACGAGACCCTGGAGACATTGTGTGGCTTGTTGCAGTAGCTACTTGCCATTGCAGGACTATTCTATTATTTTTTTTAATTCTAAAATTTAATTGCAGTTCATTGCATTTCATTTTTCCAGGCCTCATTCAGCATGTACTGGCTCAAGAAACACCCCAGACATAAGAAAATAACACGTCCCTCCCCAAAATAGTCATGTTATCAGATTAGTTAAAAGAGAAAGAAGTACAAATAATGAAATAAATTAAAAAAAATTGCAAATAAGCTAATATCCAATGGTCAAAGAGAAAAGAGTAAACAAGTTCTTTTTTCTGCTTTACTTTTTCTTTACTATAATTAGGTAGATCACAACCTATTGCATATGATCACTTTATTTTTGTGAGTAGGGCTACATGTGTGTATGCTGTTTACGGAACTCCAGTTGGCAGGATGCCCACTGGAGCATGGTGGGCCAAGTGTGTTCTACTTAACATTATGTAGAAATAAATGCACTTTATATTTCTCATTTGACTGTAGGGCAGTCATGTAGGTACTTTTTTCAATTATTAGGTGTTTTATTTATGTTATGATTTACTGTAACATGAAATGCCTCATTTATTTCAATTGTTTTGCCAAATTAATAACTTTTTGAAAGTTTTGTGTGGCTTGTTTTGTTTTAAAGTGACTGCAGTAATATGGCATGGAGAAACAGTATCAGAGAAGATGAGAATTTGATTATGCACAGAATTAAACACAGACACATGAAAGGCATCCACTTTGTAGAATCTCATCCAAATTGCAAAAATGGTATTTCAGGACATATACAGGGTTTTTTGCAATACACATATGAGGAAGCCAGAAAAGCAAATCTGCCTTCCCTCCCACCCCCTGCAATATCTGCAAAAGGTATTTCCACTCTCCTCAAGACTTGCTTCTTCAAAACTTGCAGTAAGTTCTCTCTCTGTGAGAACACCTGTTTTACTGAAGTAAACCAAATATAGCTGTATTGGACAAGAGATGCAAAGCTGATCAACTGCTTGTATTATTAATGCCAATATAATACTCCAGTTCTTCTTCAAACTGACCTTCCTATGCAGAAGGTGGACTTGGTTTTGTAATTTGGATTTTGAATGATGAAAAGCAGAGGAATGCTACCCTTCTTTCACTGCATAGCACCATATTTTCAAACTGTTTGCTCTATTCTCCTTTACCTGCAAAGAATTATTCATTTACCCGTCTCTGTCTCCACAGCAGTTTTACAGAAAAGCATTGGGAGGAGAGACCAGTTGCTGTCATAAATGGTTTTCTTGTCTGGCTTTGGGTCTGAAGAATCAAATGTACAAAATCAAGGCTGGCTTATTCAAACTCCTCTCCAGGGAGCAGTTCCACAGCTTTACCGAGCTTGCAATTTCTACAGCATAAATTAATTCAGGCTGATTTAATGGCATATTTTCTTGAGCTGCATTAACATGGACATCCAGTAATTGTGGGATGTGTGGCAGCACAATCACACATAAAAAGAAACACTTTGGCCATTTACTCCACCAGGGTACATATGCTAACCTGTGTATAGCAAAAATGAGGTTTGCCCTGGAAAAGGATGACTGGAGGTCCTTATGTAACATGCCCCATTACATTGAAATGTGAGTATCAACTGGTAACACCCTAAAATCATAAGCAAGACCCATAAAATAGGATACTCATCTAGTGTATATGGGAAAGTAGAGGAAGGTCTGATTCAGTAACATTTTAGGACTCCTCAGGGGCAGCAGCTGTTCAGTATTTTGGAGAATGTTTGGTCCCCCCAGCAGTTGGCCTAAGCTTCTGCTGCTGCTTCAAGAATTTCAAGGGTGAATCTCCCTGCTGAGGAGATTTAAGGGAATTATATCAGGAAGGTCATTTAGCTCACCATGTGCCTTCCATTCTATTGTCACATTTGCTCAGTTCTCTGTGTAACTACTAGTGAGCCAAGGAAGAATCAGATTTATTTCATTCCTCTTCCATCCCTCCCCATCTAACAAGGCTGCTGCCAAAGTATTTCTGCAGTGCATGTGGTTTCAGGTTTACTCCTTTCTAGGCAGTGACTTAAGGTGGGATGATTTGGAGGGAATCCACCACCTGACCTTTCCTTCAGTTCTTGCAAAAGAGAGAGATCTTCTTTTCTATCACAACAATTTCATAGCTGGATCAGAAGGCTTTCCTATTACTCTCTGAACAAACAATCCTTTTCCCCTTTTCAGGATCAATATCAAGGATCACCATCCATGCTGTGCCGCAAATCCTTCAAATCTTTTTAACATTACCCTTAGAGGTAATTGGAACTTCAGCCTCCACAGACATCTCTCCTCATCCTTTGCAGGGCATTTCCTTTTTCTGAAGAAACTGATCATATATGAAGATTTTTCTTGTGATTAAATGGGATTTCTGTGTCCTCCAACATGAAAACCTCATCTGTGAAACCTATGAGATCTACAAACACAGGCATATACATCTATTTCTATATATCTACAGTCATACTGTTGTCCTAAGAGAACAGAAGAGTTGGACTGGAAAATCTGCTGTATTAACTGAAAGACAATGGAAAGCAGAGATAATATGACAAAATTTTAAAACTAAAGCAAGTAAAGGGCTGAGCCAAGCAAAGACTTTAGCAGGAATTTAGTTGTAATTTCTCCATTTATTGCTTACAGCCTTCTTCAAAACCAGGAATGTCTCTGACCTTGTGCCTATTATAAAGACTATGTGTGATGGGCTTCTAGAAGTAACTCATAATTTCTCTTGGGTTATATAATAAAATAGCACATATCTGGAAATATTACAGTCACTCCATACTAAAAAAAAAATCTGAGATTCAAAATCACTCAAAATGACCAAATGATTTTCCCACTGTAATAATTTTCTCATTATAAATATGGCTTTAAATAAAAGGGCTCCATCTGGTTTCCAACTTTTTATTTTTACCTTGAATTATAAAGGAAATGCCATTATTTAAATAATGTGTTTCAATTGGGAGAGATAAAAAAACCACAGAGCCCAAAATCATTGGAGGAGGAAAAAAATTTAACTATTTTTGCTGACGTAGTACTGGCAAATACAGATAGCTCACAATCATAATAGAGATTAGTAGAGCTGGGTGTGCATATTTGTTATGGATCAAAGATAGGATATAGTGATTAGAAGAATGCAATGCTTTCAACACTCACAAAGGGATTGAATGTGTGATTTATAATACTAATTCCACAAAGCCTTTCTATGTCTGCTTACTGCACAAGGAATTCAATATGGATTGATCACGGAAAAAAAAAAAGTATTTCCTTCAGCTCTGTGGGATCAAACTCTTGCAACTAACCACAAAACTTTCTAGTATTGACAGCTTCTGATTTAAGAGGCTACCTCTTTGCTCCAGTCTTTTGCTACGAATTACTGTCCCCACAGTCTGACTGTCAGAGAAATTTGTGTGCTACATTCCCAGTGGCCATACTTCACGGTTCAGCATTTTAGCATATAATTAATTGAATTTTTTTTCCCCCCTGAGTATTTATGACCCTTATATAGATATATATGTGGCAGAAGTATTAAAACAAAGATGCTGATGCAAAGAGCAAACAGTAGCCTGTAGTCCGAGGATACATATCCCTTACGTCCTATTTACTAGCAATCAGAAGCAAAATCTCAGTTAGTGAATCTGTCACTGGTTCTACTAGGGGACCATGGAAAGTCATTCAAACTCTCTTTGTTCTAGCTTCTGGTCTTTAAAATGGGTTAATACTACTTGGACATCATGGTGAAACTGTATTTGTAAATATACTGTTACCCTTGCTAAAAAGTATCACATTGGTGAATAGTTAGGAGCAAGTGTGCTGCCATTTCGAGGCAGCCTGGGCTAGGGGTGGCCTTTGGACTATTTCATGTGGAAAGAGTTTCACAGATGGTTGTAAAAGGATACCTAGGCAAGGATTAACAAGTAGTGACAGACTAGATGTAAGGCACAGAAGAACTACCAAAGTAGGTATACTCTTACTTTTCTTTTTACTTTAAGTAATTGCTATTCAGCTTTCCAAGGACTGGAAGAGTCCATACCAGGCTGTACATTATGTACATATATTTCATATGCACCTTGCTGTTCTAATTCCTTATCGCCTAGATGAAGGTGACTATTGGAAGCACGATTAAGTCCTCCTGACTGTGCTCCAATTTCCTCCCAAAGCCTGGGGGGCACTACGTGCATTCCAGCATGAATCTGGATCACAGCAATGACGTGCACTGGGGGTGGGACTTCCTACATGGCATGGACTCAACTTAGGAGAAAATAAACTGTATTTTTAACTTTCTTCAAGCAACTGAACAATTTCTTAATGTTCACTTTTCTTGCCAAAAAGAAAAAACCCCAACTTTCTTGTAAAGTTAATAGCCTAATAACTTAGACAACACAATTTATGTGATATTAGAAAGCTTAGTGATCTGGTGAGACCTAATTAAGAAAAATAATAATGTGTACCCAGCGACTGAACTTGCACAAGGTCTTCCAAATCTAGATCCATTTGCCAAGTTTAAGGATTCATCCACTGATTACATTTTGGACTTTGCAAGCTAGAGAAATGGGGCCTAACTTGTTTAATGGCATATTTAATAAAAAAAACAAAACAAAACAAAACAAACCACCTTCAGGCTTCAAGCATCACCGTGATCATTAAGAGTGGGGCACATACTAATAATACTTGGGGAAAAAGCTTTCCCTGTTTTCCTGTGCATCAAAGACAAGAATCTCTTCAGCTGTCATCTCTGGAGCTCAAGCTGAGAATCTAGAAGATTCTCATCTTATCTGGCAACATGTACTCCTGGAATGACTGCTAAGCCATGTGTGTGGCTTGGTAGGGGAAAATACAGCATTTGGGATTTAGCTTGATATCAGCTCCCCTTGCGTGCTTATTCCCTTTGCTTACAAGACCTAGAGTCTAAATGCTGTAAACCAGGAAACATTTATGAAACAATTTTTTGGACCTTTCTTGCAACTTAACTGCATTCTCCAGGAGCCAGCCTCTGGTCTGCTGCAAGCAGAACCAACAGAAAACAGATACAGTAAGGTAACACAACACACTCATTTTTGATCTTACCACAACTATTAGCCTAAAAAGGAAATATGTGTCTAAGGATTTTTCCTTCTTCCTAAGATTTTTTTTTGATGTAAATCCTTCTTGCCATTCAGCAGCTTCTTACTGGAACTTCCTGATGCAAATACCTCTTCACATGCAGGGCCTTTTCTTCCACATCCCACTGTGACTCCTGCAGAGAGGAACTGTTCTAGGTAAACAAAAATGTTGAGGCTTTACTTAGTGTTTAACCAGTTTGAAGTTAAGCAGTTCTTTAGTCTTACAATGCCATTAAACTGCTAATGGGATTCATCTTCAATGAGACAATCTTAACACTTCATTCCTGTTCTGAACTGCTCTAATGGCCTGGACAGCTACTGATCAACTAATTCATCTTCCACCTTCCGCTCCTTCAACTACTCTGGGATTCCTGCTAGAGGGAGGGATAAGCAAATTATACACCAAATAGATATGCTTCCCAGGCTGTATTACAGGGCTTTAATCAGTTATCTTGCTATCAGAAGAAGAAAACTTGCCATTAACTGGGATGCAATGTGACTGGCTAATGAGCTTTTTACCTTCAACAAGTTTTTTATTGCATTAGCAAGATAAAATTGGCCATCTACCCCAACATAAGAAGCTTTGTTTGCAAGTAACTACACTGGCTACTCCCTTGAACTCCAGGAATACAATTAGGTAGGAAAAAAAAAAAACAAGCCCACCGAACTACAAAGCTGTCACTGAAAACTACAAAGAAAGGAGAGGATAATAGAAGACATTTGCCTGTAAGATCAGTGGTGCCTTTCATGCAGTTAAGTGCCATATTTGAATCCAATATACGCAGTTAGTCCCTACAGTTCCTTGTTATCACATGGGTGCCTGGGGACCCCCACTGAAGGAAAAAAAGCCCAACTTTATTTTTACCCACCATAAGAGACTTAAGTGGATTACAAATGTAATTTGGTGAACTGTTGCAGTCCAGAGATTCATGGAAATTCCAGTGCTTTGAGTTCAGATTATATGTGCGAAACTTTATATATTTTCCTTACTGCTATAAACTGCTTTGCTTTGTCTGTGTTCTGGACAGCTAGCCTTGGGAAACTGGTCAATGTGTTAAAATTTAACTTTGACCACACAGCTATCAAATATATTTGATACCTCTGTTCTATGAAGGACAAGCTAGTAAAAGTGCAAGACACGGAGTCAGGATTCCTCCCAGAGAACAGGGTTTTGCTCATGTAAGTACTGAAAAGCTGGTCGGTTTATGGAGTCTGAGATGGAGTCTATCCCGTTGCGGGTAATCCCTAGTATTGTAACCAAAATCCCGACAAGGGAAAGTTTATTGATGATGATAAACAAGTCACACACAGCTGAGTTGGGCTTTCATCTCCAAGCTGACTCTTTGGCAATTAGGAAAATTAGTTTGCCAGAAAAAAATGCATCTATAATTGCGTCAAGGAAGTGGCTGCATTGCATGGCACACACATTCCCAGAAATGCCATTTGTACGTTTGGTTTTCAGGGCAAAACTTTGAAGAGCCCGTGAGTGAGAGGAGACCAAGGGTTACCATAAACAAAGCACAAACGAAGCTAAAACGGCACAAAGAACCTCGCCCTTCGGAAACTCGTGGTTCAGCTTGAACGTTTCTAACGACGTCGGTGGATGACGCCGAAACTTGTGGAGCTTCAGACATGAGCTCGCTTCAGGCAGTGATCTCCCACCGAAGACCCTTATGTAGCGACTTCTCGTTCCCGGCTCTGACGGGCGCGCGAGCGGGGGAACAACGGTTGCGGTGCCGCCTGCGCCCCAGGCGTGCTGCGTGCGCCCTCCCCGTCGGCAGGGGGCGCTCCTTTGGAGTGACAGCCGGCGCTGCCCTCTCTCTCCCCCAGCGGGAGCCTCGTTGCCTGGTTACGGGGCGCGTCCTTCCCCGGCCCGCCTGCTTAAGAGGGAGCGGCCGCGGCGTCTCCTCCCGGGGCTGTGGACCCCACTCCTTCTCCTTGCTGTCATCCCCGAGGCCGTCAGCACCGTGTAGCCCTCCTGCCCGGGGTCTGGAGTTGGGGCGTTACCGCGTGCTGTGCCTCTCCCGCCGGAGGCCCGGCTGTGGCCGCTGGGGGCTGTGAGGTACTTTTCTGAGGGGAGGGAGGCCCTTCGCCTGCTTGAGGCGGAGAAGCGGGGCATGGAGAGGCCCGAGGTCACTGCTTTTTGTAGGTAGAAAGCTTGTTGTGGTTGCTTCGAGAAAGCATAGAGCTTTATCTCAGGTTTTTATCACTTAGAAGTTTCTGTCTAACTCCCATTTTATGCTCTCAAAAATATAAATGCTTTGGTTGTTTCCTCAGGTAAAATGCTAATAGCCAGTTCTGGTGCTTAATAATACATGTGCTGGTGCTTGGCTATACACGTTCAGAACAGTCTTGTTAAAATCAATGGGGCCCTTAACAAAATTAAGTAGTCTTTCTGTCTTCGTATATAAAATACAAGACTTCATTTCTGTTTGAATTTACAGGCTGCATACAATAAGAGAAAAGGTCTAGAAAACACGAGCACCTTCGACTGAGTTATGTGGAAGAGCTGAATATGATTAAGGAACATGACTATATGTTGGGGATCTCAGTGGGATAGTCTGAAGATCAAACAAGCAATAGTTATTATTCCTAGCGATGTGAGCATTTAGCCCTTATTGGAAGATTTAACACCAGATCAGTTGCATCAGTTAAGAACATTAATACTCTTCAGAGGTCAAAGAGTTCACATAAGCCTGTCATGAATATAAATAAAAATATTCCTGATTTAATTCATTGGATGCTCTGAAGTTGTCAGAGAGGAAGGATATCCCGTGAAGTACGAGACATGAAAAAACAATCTCTTGATCTCAGGGTGATGACTCAAAATAAGTCTGTGAAAGAAAGTAGTGCTGACAAAAATCAGAGAAGTTTCTCTGAAAAAGTTACCAGAGAAGATGCCACTTATAGTTGTGAAAGTTCAGTTGTAAAACTGCCAGTTATAGCATCATTTGCAGGTACTACTAAAAGAATTGTAATGGTCAAGCACCCAGCGCCACCTCAGAAGCCAAGTTACCGCAGGTCTAATTTCTGTGTTAATAGCTCTGCTATCTCATTAGAAAAGATGAAAGCTGTCAGAAAAGTAAATGATAGAATGTCTATGCTACAGATAGATCCCCAAAATTTAAAAAAAGATATAACTGAAGAAATAGATTCTGTGATTAAAGATAGTGATGAACTTAGCTCTACAGATTCTGATACAAATAAAAGTATTTCAAGAAAGGGAAAAATAACCAGAGTAAGCTATAAGAGGAGAAGCAGAGTGTTTTCAAAAGCAAACCAAGATTTAGATGCTGAAGTGGGAAGGGTGCTGAGAAAAAGAAGCAAGCAGCCAAGTGTTAGGTCTGCTCAAGGACAGTTGGAAAAGGCAAGTGATGTGACTAGACCAGATGCTTCAAAAATATATGAGAACTTCCATCAGAGCAAACCTGAAGAGCCTGCTTCCACACCAGCACTGCCTGTGAAAGTGGTTGCAAAGTCTATTGATGAAATAATTGCTTCCCTGCAGTCTACTTCTCCATCTCCCTCAGATCAGATGATCAAAGAACTCCCAGAGAGTGTTCTTGGCCAGAACTACAACATAAAGATGGAAGTAAGTGAACCAGAACAAGAGCAATAATTTTCTCTTGGGTAAATATTACTTTTATAAGAGTTGCATATTTTTTTTCCCAGCTGCTACGATGTGTTGCAACACAGAAGCCAGACAAAACAAATGAATAAAGGCACTAACATATCATAGAATATTCTTCACTGTTTCTTCTGACAATTTTTTGATGTTCCTTAAAAATGAGCCAATATCAAAATATATGAAAACATAAGCTCTTTCAGGGTGTTATTTTTCTTATATTGCTTATAATTTAGTACATCTTTTTCTTTACTATTCCTGTTTTAAGGTGATATATTCCAGTCTGACAGATTAAAAAGTCCTTTAAATATACTTGGGATATTGTTAGAAGTATTGCTTCTTGTATTATTGTTTAGCTTTTGAGGTTTCTATAAGACAAATTCTTTATTGTCACAGTTGGGTAGATTATGTAAGCATCTGTAAGACAACGCCTTCAATTAGGTAACAGCAGGCATGAGGTAGATGCTACAGAAAACTGTCCTGTATTTTCACCAGAGGGTTGCTGATTAATTTGTTAACTAGACTACTTTACTAACTAACTTACTATCAGATGGTTCTTTGTCCTCTAATAGTGAGACTAACAGTTTTGCTCTAGTCCAAGAGGGCTGAAATTTATGTCACAGAAATCCTTGTCACTTGTTAGGGGTGCCATGGAATGAATAGACCCATAGAGGGTGAACTATTCAGCAGCAACTGAATAGGGAAGTCTGGAAACCTGATGAAAAGTGTATGAACCTGTGTTTTAGGAGATGATGAAGAGTGTTCTTTCCCACAAGTATTGAAATGCTACCTTTTATGATCACAGAGTATCTTTCACAGAATATAAGTGTAGAACCTTACATTCCCCTAATGCGAGATTGACTCTCTTTGGATTAAATAATAATAATTAAAAAAATAGGAGAAAAAAGAATGCTGAACTGAGTTAATTTAAATGTGTAAGTCCATGAGCAGCAACCATCTGTAACTGCATTTCCAGTAGGTATATGTCCTCTGATTTGATTTTCTTTAGAGAGCTGTTTGTGTGATTGAAGCATTCAAATGTCTCCCACTCTGTGATTTTTCTGGTGTATCTCAGTTGGGACTGAAATCAGAGAAGACTTTCCTTGGTGTGGCAGCTGTGAGATGATCCTTCTTCATTGGTTAACATGTATTTTAGGAATGTAGTAATTTGGGACTGTTCTTTTGGGTTGAAATTTGTCAGTTTGTTACAAAAATACTTCGGGCGAATGGGAAGAGGGCTAGAGAAGATTCTTGACCTGGAAAACCATTTATTGTTCAACTTATCAGAAATAATTACTAGTGGTTGGTAACACTACAGAGTTGCATGATTTTTCCTACTCTTCTATAGACATGTCTTGTGTTCTAGGTAGGACTTTCAACGTTTAGCCTCTAGCAAGTCCTGATATTCTAAAATTGAAGAGAACTGATTTTCTATTGTTTCTAGTGGAAGATGCTGGTCTCTGACCTTTGAAAATCTGACCTCTGGAGTTCTGTGATCTTTATTTCTACAACTTACATCAATCAGGCTCAAAGTAAAAGAAAATTGAAACTTGGTGATGACTTTCTGGTCCAGTGATTAATTACATATATACATATTTTAGATGTGGACAAATAGATGTTAGTGAGGATTAATGAGATCCTTAATGATTACATTTTTTTTAATCAAAGGTGTCTTTTGTACTTAAATGACCTTATAAACAGGATGAAGATTTTAGAAATTTTTTATTATTATTATGCATGGCTTATTTATTTTACACTGAGCTTCAAGGCTCAGCTTTTAAATGAAATAGAAATAACTAGGAAAAGAACAGAACTGCTAAAATGAAAACAAGCTCTCAGTGTTTTTCACTTCTTACAAAAAAAATATTCTGTTCTCTTTATCTTATTCTTTATCTTGCATAAATTCCTGGTTAGCATTGGTAGTTTATGACACTGCTGTGGGGGCTGAGTGCTGTTTTTCCCTTGCATCAAAAAGAGCATTATCTGGGGAATGGAATGCCAGCTTGGTGGGATATTAGTACTTAGCTCTGTTTCCTTTGAGTGAAGTCTGTTATGAATAATGACTCCTACAAAATTTTCTGTTAAAAAGTATAATATTTCTATAAGAATAATACAATTTCCAGTGCTTGGAGTAGTTAGTTGCCTTGAGGCTTGTTGTTACTCTGAAGTATATTGACTTACTAAGTTATATTTTGGATTTAGTATCCATAGGAGGGTGTTTATATTAATTTCAGAAATTACTTTTCTTGGTATTCAGCTTGATGTTCAGCTTTCTTGGTGATGAACCTGCAGCTTGTCTTTAGTTAGCTAATATACATCAATTCTTTGGTATCTCAGATGAGCTAGTGAGGGTGGTTAACTAAATGAATAGTGTTTCTGTTCTTGAAAAATGACATCAAATTTGAGTGTGCCTATTAAACAAGGACGATACAGTGCATCATACTAGTAGCAAACCAACATAGAATATACTTTAGTTTAAAAAAAAAAACATCTCTAGCTCTTGTCAGCTAATCTCAGTAGTGCAGCTTTTAAGAATTTCTCTGTAATGCAATAATATTCTCTCAAAAGTGGTTTGATGGAGACTAATTATTGTTAAAATTCAAGAAGAGGTAGATTTGTATTTGATTTATATCTATAAGCAAATACAAACAAGGATTTGCTCATAACTACAGTATCTCTGTTATTATTCGCTCTATATGTTCTTTGTATCTCAGCTGACATAAAAATTATGCTACTAATATACAGCTTTCTGATAAAACAGTATTTTTAAGAGGCTTATTGAAAATATTTCATTTTTCTTCCTTTTAGGTGCTATAAGGTGTATTTTGAGTGTCATGGAAATGAACAAGAGACAAATTTATTTAATTTAGTTCTCTTGAAGTGGTGAAACCCCTAACTTTTCCTATTGGTTTTCTTATTTTCTGCTTACAGGTGGCTTGTGGAATATTCTTATTATGGTCTGAACAGCTATTAAAATGTAGCTAAATCAAAACCATAATGCTTTTAATTATGAGTTTGCTGTTACATTATTAATTCAACAAATGCATGTTATTGACTATGCTCAATAAGGGTAATCATGGCAAAGCCTCTGGTGCTTCCTTCCACTTGCTGAGGGGAGCTGCTCGGTCTTCAGGGGTGGACGCTACTACTCCTGAGTACATGTTTGTCTGTTTGTTTTCTTCCCAGAACAGTTAACTTACATTACTTAAGATTTTTTTTTTCTAGAAAAAAGATGGTTTACATGTTATAACGTTGCAAGACACTGCCTAGGGAGAGATGTTGGGAAGATGGTTTACATTTGTGGACTCCTGAAATGTATCTGTTTATTTCTTCAAAGTTACTAGTGCAAGTAATTAATTAAAAACAATCTGTGCTGTTTGTTACATTTTATCCACAATCACTTTCCAGTTCCTTATGATCATTAGGCCTACATCATTTATGCTTGTTTAAAAATGCTACAGGCTTTATGGAGCAAAGACTATCTTTTTACCCTGAATTCTAAAAAATGGGAGACTAATCCTTGTTAGGTCAGTAAGATGCTGTGACAATACGAGAACAAATTGGTTTTATTCAGATATATTGTAATCTCAGAGTTTTGAGCTTTGTCAAAGGGGGACAGGGTGTTTAGCTATGTTGGTATATAAATAATCTGTATAAATTCACTATGTTGAAAAGATGTTTTTAAATATTTGTATGTTCACACATCTATATTGACTTTACGCAATTTATCAGTCTTTTCTGCACTTTTCTTGTCAAATCATAGTGGAAAATAATTTATTTTAATAGAAGAATGTACCTATCAAATGAAGAATTAAAGAAATACCAGATTAAAATATTTAAGTAAGATAAATTTAGAGCTAATTAAAAAAAAAAAATATCCAAACAACAACACCACCTTAATTTTCTGTATGCCAGGATGTGCAATGAGTCTTTTCAGCTACAAAGGATACCACAGACATACCAGAATGACTGAAAATATAAAAATGTTTTTGAATGAATTATCATGGTGCTTGGGTACCTAAATGTTTTCCACACCTACAGGAGGAAGGCTCTGTCTGGTAAAGCTGTTATTTAAAGGTGTAGTAGAAGATTCCATCACAAGGTTAAAATACCAGTGCAGGAAACAGCTCCCTCAAGAATGGGCAGAAAACTCAAGAAGAGATTCCCGCAGGAATTAAGATTTGCCACAGTTCTCAACACTTTTATTTCCCAATGTTAGATCGTGCCTCTTTGGCCTTGTTTTGGTTAATTCAAACAGAGCCCATAGTACATATCTAGAGAGTACGCATCGTTTTGTTAAAATAACACAATAACGTTGTGCCTGTGATTCTCCCATGGGGAGTGGACAAAAGAGAAGACGGCACACCCAACAAAGGAAAGCAGTCACACAGCCTATACAGGTGTCTAAAATTAAATTATTTGCTCATATAATTGTTGGTTTTGACAGAACAGGAAAATTAATATGTAAAATTGTAATTTACATATTATGCAATAGTTTAGAAATGTAAGTTGATCCAATCTGCTTGAATGAAAAGCTTTATGAGAATTTCTCTTTGATTCTATGAATTGGCTAATAAATTCTATAGGGAAAGAATTACAGTTGGCTAAAATGGACTGTAATAATTAATAGTCCATGGTAATCACTGTGTTTGAAAATATGCACATGTTGCAAAGAAGAGAAAGATTGCTTGGTATAACTTGAACATAATGCTGAATCTCTTCCTTTTAGTCTGAGTTGTTACTACACTCCTCTATACTACATTGCTTTTGTGGTGATGAAAAGATATATGTAATATGAGATTTTTTTTCCTAAGCTGTCTTTTATGTCAAAGGTAGATAAATTACTAAGGCTTTGGCTAAAAACAAAACACCAAGATGTACAATCTTCTGCAGGGCCCAAGCTTTTTACTGCTTTATAGTTCACATTTTTGGTGTAGAATATTCTATCACTTTGTATTGGCCTGGAGACAACTCCTTTTTTCCTTTTCTAATGTGCCAGGAAAAAATTGTTACAGCTCAGAATATTCTTATTATGTGATATAAAATTTAAATGCAAAAAATACATTAAAAAATAATATTTTTAGATTGCTGGGTGGACAATGCACTCCATGGAATAAAAATTCTACTGTGTGGAATATTCTTACATAAAGAAGCAAATGGACATTTGCAGTGTCAGCAAAGGATTTTCTTTTTCCTGACATGACAGACTGTTTCTAACACATATTCAGCTGATAGTTTTAATGCATTCTTGCATCAACTTATGTCTCTGAAATATTTTCCTCAGAAATATTTAACATTTATGTAGCTATTTTTAAAAACTGCATCCTAAAATGAAATATGGTTTATGTGATACTTGTTTCTGTTATCTTTAAAACTTTCTGGTATCTTTAAAACTTGGTTCTTCAAGCCAGTATGTGGAACAGAGGGTAAAGTACGTGTGTGCTGAGTTACGCATGTGTATGCTAACCAGTGTAACCAGTGCTTGGAAAGCACACTGTCCTTAATGCCTCAGCTTTTTTTTTTTTTTTTTTTTTTGGTATGGATATACTGTAACTAAAAGGGGACTTGCTGAACCATTCCTTTGATGAGAAAGAATCATATGTCCAGGAACTAAGAACAAATACAAAATTAGTAGCTTTTCTGCTAGTGGAACAATTATCATTTTCTCCCATGGAGAAAAATGATTAACTGAAAATTACACTTGGTTTTTAAACTTCTTTACTATAAGCAGTTCTGTGAAGAAGTTATTTATAGCAAAGAGTTAAACATAAATGTTTGCAAAAGATGAGCCTAAGACTATTTGTCTCTGAATGTCCTCGTTGCTTTCAAACTAGTTTGTGTAATGAAGACCCGAACTTTAATTTATGCATATGTATTGTTTTGATTTTGTAAAGTAGTATGAATAATATTTTCTTTAGCATTCTTGTTTGACACTAGTTTTCTTCTCTTGCTTATACAGCAGGCACCAATTGAAGATGAGGAAACAAAAACTGAATCTCAAGTCCTGCCAAGTTATCACCAAGCAAGCCTGGTAACATTCTGCATTATCTAGGAATGTTAAAATATAATAAGTTAATGGTGCTTCTATTTGCTTGCAGAGTTGTTAAGATAGGTAGTTCATATTTTAAACTGATAAAATGGGGAAGGAAATGAAGTAGTCCTTGAAAACATTTTGGTACTTAATAAATCAAAAATATACCTTTATTTTTCTCTCCCTTTCGTGTCTCTTGTTCATTCCTTTTCTTATGGGGTTTCAATCCCCAACTGATGGATATAAAGAATTTTGCTTTTAAGTAGCATGCTGATAAGGGCAATGGAAAAGTAAGACATTAATCTATATTCATGTATATTAGTGCCCATCATTCTATGCCTTTTATTCAAACTGTTTTAAAAATTTAAATATTTAAATTTATATATGTTTGGGGAATTGCTTAATGTTTAGAGGCATTAATGATTTACTTGATTTAAAGGTTCATAGATCTATTGATATAAATTTCTGATGTATGTTTAAATTTGCAATTTCATCTTGCTAGTGCAATTTGTAGAAGAAAGAGACCAGATCTTTGATAGGAAATCTATCTATAAATATGATCATTTAGGGTTAATCATTGTAGGTCCTTTGCCTATTACTATATTTATTTTTGGAAATCTAGCTAGCTGCTGTGGAAATATTTGGATTAAGATAAAATTGGTACAGTGTTCTAAGTGTTACATGAAATTCATGGATGATGAAAGAATAATTGCATATAATACATAACTGTGCTGAATTACTTGTCAGGGAGCACAAAAATGTTTTTTTTAAAAAATATTGTATATTCACCTCTTACATTGATTTCCCCCCTACCCTCTCAGAAGACACCAGTAGTTCAGAAAGAGTCTCAAGTAGCAGAAAGTGAATCTTGGCCTAAAGATGAGCTGTTTATGAATAATAAGCAGGTAAGGAGGTTTAGTATTATTGTGAGAGAGTTTTCCCATGCTGAAGGTTTTGATGCTTTAGAATGTACAGAGGTCTGCAAGCTGTTTTCTTACCACCTGCCCTTTAAAAGAAGATTTTCTATAAAACAGGTCTTCATACTGGTCTTGCAGCTTAAGGTTAGAGGAAAAAACAAATTAAGGTTCATTCGGTCAGATGTTGGGTTAGGCTTGTCTTTATGAGATTGGAAAGAAGATTACATGTGAAACAATGTATAAATAGAATCCTAAACTACATTTAACAAGTGGATGCCTTCCTGGAAAATGGCACAATGCTCAATATCCTTTTGGTTCTGCAATATTTCACATGTGACAAAAACTGCCATTAGGATATAAATTCTATAAAGATTAAATTTTTAGTAAAGAACACCAATCAAGTTTATAGAGACTGTACCACAGAGGACAATTTTGTTGCTAGACCAAATAAAGTTGTTTTGTTTTTTTTTTTTTCCCCCATATGTTGTTGATTTCTAGCTTTCTGGTATTTCTAGTCTATAAACAGATAATAAAATTAAAAACTAACTTGGTTCCTTCTGCAGCTTTGAGGTAAATGATTCTTTTGCCTTAAAGTTATTGTATATGCTTATTGTAAAACAGAATAACACTATTTATTATGTTTACAATGAGAAGGACAGTCAAGAATGGGATATGTTTTCACTAGGCAGTGTTATGTGCAGAGATATTAGATGGCCTTGGCCTAACTTAAATAAATGAGATATTCAAGTTGGATAAGCTACATGAGAAAACAGGTACATGCGTTGAAAACAAGGGGATAAAGAGACCGAAATGAAGACAGGATGAGACACACACGAGTAGGATGCTTGGTGGCCTGATATTTGTGAATATGTTGTTTAAAGGTCTAGTCATAAGGCAGAAGTTTAGTCAAAATGAGAAACCATCTGAATGTCTAGGGGCTTTGCTGCATCTGCTTCTTCAGCTCTTCCAACTGCTTGTAGTTTGGCCCTGATTATGTCTCTTCAAGCTGCATGGAGAAAGAGATAGATGTAGGCACATGCATAGAATTTCAATGTGTTAGCAACCAACTTTTCAGATCAATTCCTGGCCAAGAACCAAAGATGCGTATACCTTACCCTGGAGAACTAAGGGACAAGGGAGCTCTGGGAGATGACACAACCCCCCCATCTGTCCTGGCACTGCATTCTGCAATGGGGCTACAGTGGATATGAAGTAGAGCCCTAAGTGACCTGGTGATGCTGGCCTGAGCAGTTGGCAGGCACTCTTCTGCAGCTAAGGGTTCATATTTCCTAGCAACTTTTGTAGTAGCAAAATTACTTGCTACATGGGTTAGAGTTCTGTTGAAGAAAATGGATGAAAATGATGTTACTTTTAAAAAATTCTGCTAAATTAGAAAAAAATACCAAGTTTTGAAATTTTCTTTACAACGGCTGCAAAATACAACTTAGGTCAGAAAAGTTTCTGATCCTCCAGTAATGGAAATATCTTGTGCCATCTGTACTTGGCTATAAGCCAAGCCTGCAGAAAAGTACGTGGGGGTGCTGGTAGAGGAGAAGCTGGGCATGAACAGCCAGTGTGTGCTTGCAGCCCAGAAGGCCAATCACATCCTGGGCTGCATCAAAAGAAGTACGGCCAGCAGATCGAGAGAGGTGATTCTGCTGCTCTACTCTGCTCTGGTCAGACCTCACCTGGAATACTGCATCCAGC
>JANHGN010001269.1:17118-29763 GCA_024605025.1 Megaceryle maxima | reverse complement strand
CTGCCTGTGAAAACAGGCTGCTGACTTCAGAAAGTGCAGTTAGTTAGAAGAACTGAACTGAAAAGTAAAATCACTGAGCAGAATTAGTTTTGTTTTCACTCAAATCAGGACAGGCAGTTTTATATTTTTTCTTTTAAATCAGATTTAACAAAATCCAGTATTTCCTATACAGAAACTGCTGCACCAGTAGGCTGTGGAACCTGAAGAGAGTTCAACTCTGGTGCCCAAAGCTGATATGGGGTTTTATTATATTGAACTTGATTTATGCAAGTGCAGTGATTTGTCTATATGGTGTAGATTACTGGACTTTGTTCCTTCAGACTTGCTTTATTAAATTCAGAAATGAATTTCAATGTTTATTTTTCAGTATTTTTATCCTGAATAGTTCAAGGTTGCATGACAAAAACAATGGAAGAACTCTTGGTATTAAATCGACTCAGCCTGTTAATATTATGAATAATAGTTTGAGACTTCACACTATGACTTCATTCTGTAGGTATAATTTTTGAAGGGAAATTGTATTTAAAGAGAAACTTTCTTCCTTATTAGACTGTATCGAGGAAGAGCATATGCTAAGCAGCAACACTACAGAAATGCATTACAAGACTTAGCAGCAGTGATTCATCTAGACCCTTCTTGTTGGTTAGCATTCTACTATAGAGGCTGCATACTACGACAAATTGATCCAAAAAGAGCTCTGCAGGACTTCAGTGTTCCTGGTATTGTTTGTTTCTTTTAACAGTGTGTATGTTTACCATTAAAAAAAGGAATTATCATATACTGCCACATAACACAGGTATTTGATGTTGCAAATATTGAAATCTATTGTTGCCATTCAGTGTTTGGTAATAACTTGCTCCTTGTTATTTCTACTAAGTTTGTTATTAGACATTGTCTCTTTCTGATGGTTTTCTTCAGTTATTTTGCCTCTGCTTCCTAAGCTTTTCTGCTTCACTTTTAACAGTTATAGTGGGTATAACTGAAAATTATAAATGTGTCTTGAAGGCATTTCATGCCACAATGAACAGTTTCTGTTATGATCTAATATGTTATGGTGTAGCTATGATATTAAAAAACTTTAAGAAAAAAGTGAAAATAAGTTGTGTTTAGTAACTGAAATACATATGCATATCTGAACAGTTGATTTTTATTCTCCCTCTCCCACAGCACTCATCAATGACACTCA
Source organism: Megaceryle maxima (assembly GCA_024605025.1). Taxonomy (NCBI): domain Eukaryota; kingdom Metazoa; phylum Chordata; class Aves; order Coraciiformes; family Cerylidae; genus Megaceryle; species Megaceryle maxima. Next base: position 28,577 of record JANHGN010001269.1, on the reverse strand, counting down.
GGAAAATTTCTCTTCTTTTCTTCAACGTGGGATTGTTTACTCAGAACAGTGTAAATGGTCACTTGCAATCTGTGACTTTGAAAGTGTCCTAGCTTTGGACAGGTGATTGAAATTGAGAATTTTAATATATGTTGTTTATATTCTGATTACCTGGCGACATAAAAGTATTAATAAAGGAAAGTAGAACTTTTATTTAGCTAATAGACTGGAATTAAATGACACAAAAACATAATGTTGCCATATTTTAGTATCATTTACCTCACTCATATTCCGAGTATAATAAAAAAAATGATATATTGAAAAATTAAATTTTATTTTGTATTACATGGTAACTCAACAAATAAATTATCCAGGTTTGACAGACAAAAGATGAAACTGAAGTTCTCATTAAATGCCATAATAATTTCCTTAGTCTTTTGAGATGCTACCTGTCCACAATGCAGGTAGAAAGTCAAACTATTTTATTTTTCCCCAAAAAGAAAATACCATAATGTATTCTTTAGCAAAAGACAGTAAATAGTGTCTCTGAAATAAGATGTAAAAGAAATTTTGTTCATGCCCCTTGACTGAAATTAATGTGGTATCTCTGAAGTGCATTTCTTCCTACCACTTAAAAACACTTCAGAAACTACTCCTATCTCGAGCAACCCTGCCATGCAAGTGATTTTACAATAAGCAGCAAACCTCCCATACGAGTCAGCTGCATTAATTACCTTGAAACTTAAAGGTATTGAGTTATAAATCAACTTCAGGTAACCTCAACAATCCTGTCTTGAGCAAAAGCTTCCTAAATACACCTCAGCTCTTTCTTTGTCTTGGCTCTGCTATAGGAAGTCGTGACCTTTACCTAGAAACAGTCTGGAAGAGTGGGCTGCACATATTGCTGGTCTTGGAAACCTAGGTCTCCCTAGCAGCTAGCCACGTGAAATGACAGAAAAAAAAGGAGCAATCTAGATGGAAAATGTGTAAACTTTGTCAGTCTTTTAAAACTACAGTGTGTTTTTAGGGGTGAAGAATTTTGTATTTCTCAGTGTATTTGGAATATATGAAATTGCCAGCTAGCTCTATTTCTAGTCCAGCTCCTATGATGGAGACTTGTCATCATTTCTTCACAATTCACATTTGTCATGCTGTGTTTGATAATCAGAGACCCTCTAGTGTGCAGCCAAACATCACAAGCTACCAATATGGTGTTTTTTAATGATCTCTCCTCTACTGTCAATTACAATTCTTTAGTTCAGTGTGATCACAAAATAGATACGTGGTAAATGTCATAAAAGTAGATGAAGCCTGTATAATTTGTGGTTAATACAGTGACATATTTAATGCATAAATAAATTCTGGTTTTAGCTCTGTCATCTTTGCTTACCTAAATATTGGGTTGATACTGCTGTTGCATCTCAATCAATACCATGAAGCTATTCGACAATTTACTAATGCCATTGAAATTGATCCTCTCAATGTTCGAGCCTATGTATGCAGAGCAGAAGCATATCATAAGGTACTACATTTTCTTTTGTTTGACACTTAATATAGCTTTATTTCTATTTATGGTTGTTGTATTTTAATAATTTGATGTTACACAGATGTTAGAACTTGCTTTTAGATAGGTTTTTCAAGTAGTCCTTGTCACCATAATAGAATTACATACATTGCAATTGTTGGCATGTAATACAATGACACAAAATACTGCAAACATAGTTTTATCTTTTCTACATCAGTGTACATCTAATATGAGTTTTAATGATAGTTTTGAAATATGCTTCAAAATTTTTTTCTGAAAAGACTTTTTTTTTTAAATACAAACTCCCACATTTTTAAGTACACTGTTTTCTAAACAGAATTTTCTTGAGAATACTGTTTTTTCAGGAAACTAAATATTTCTTCCCCACAAGTGGGAGTGAAAACATTTTCAATATTTAAAATTACTGTGAAACAGAATGTATTCTATTTGTGTATGGGATCTGAGAATAGTTTCTTTTAGCAGTCAGTTTTTTGAGACCCTCTCAAGAGTGCAAAGAATAGACTATTCAATGTGACCTAGTTTCTGTAGGTTTCTGTGGCAGAATTCAAACAACTGTTGTGTCTTGCAGTGCTTATTTTTTTTTCAGAATGTTTTGAGAAATTCCTTACACTGTTCATTTTCTTCCACAATTAAAGGAAATGTTTTTTAACTCAGTCTGTGTAAGTGGACTGATGATGGTTTTTTGATACTGCCTTTAAGAACTTATGCCTGATAGTTTATATTGGAGGTCATTCACTAATGCTCAAGTTGCTTTTATATGTATTTTTTTTTTTTTGTGATGGTGGTTTGGGGGGTGGATTTTTTTTTCCCCTCCTTTTTTTTTTTTTTAAGTTCAATATGAAGTAGTAAAATAAAGGTCAGTACATGCATTTCATCAGTGCTGCTCTAATGAGAGTTTGAGTTAGCATCTGTTGCAGCTAGGTGAATCACTTCTTGGGACCTTCACTGTAATGATCTTACTCATGAGCATCTGAAGCACACTGAATTTTTGGAAAGTAAAGAAACTGACTGGAGTTTTGATTTTCTCTGTGGGAGAGTAAGGAAATATGTAGGGTAAAAGTTTCAGACCTTCATTAAAAACATGCTTTTAAAAAGCTCCTTTACAGAGGAGTTGTGAGTCTTGTGAGTTGCTACTTTGTAGATATTACATCCTGCAGAACTACATTTACAGAAATAGTAATTGTATCTTCAAATTATGTTCATATTAGCAATTAAATTGCTGTTTTTTCTTTATAAATTACAGATTAATAATTTACCAAATGCTGTAAAGGATATAAACCGAGCCATTCATCTTTATCCAAATAAGTCACAACTTTGCATATTAAGGTAGGAAAGTGTTTAGTTGAGACCAACACAGTTATGTCTTTTTTTTTAAAAAAAAAAAAAAACAGAACACATTTGGAATGGTATTGGTAGATGGCCTTGTATTCTTTGAAATCTGCTCTAAAGAGGTTTTTAAAAAAGCAATCTTTTCATAGCATTTTGAAACCTGAAGAACTTTATCTGCATAGTGTCACTCAACTATTGTAATCATTACCTTGCGGGGAGGAACCTTGTTTTATATCCAGAATTCTGCTCTTTGAGATACATATAAGTTATGTGGAAAAAGCAGTAAATAGGTGCCATGGCACAAAACCAAGTCTGAACTTTAAAAACAAAACAAAACAAAACAAAACTATTTTCCCCAAGTGGATGAGTTATTCACTGATTTGTCTACAGAACCAACATAATGCAAAGAATGTGAAGGATTTAGGCCAGGACAATTTAGATTTGAACTATTATTCTTTCACATCTTCAGCTGAGTGAGAAGTAGTGACCTTTAAAAAGATAAAAAGAAATTATTAGATTAAGCTGTTTCTTCCCTCAAAAAAACATAAGAACTAAGGAGTAAATGCTATGATATTATTCCTCAGGTATCTTGGGAGAATCAGTTATGATGTCCCAGTCAATAATACTGTATTTTCCCAGTTCTAAGACTGGTTTTGCTCATCTTCCCTCTGAGTGTGGTTTGGCTGGCATGATCTCTGATGCCAGTATCTGAAAAGGCAAAAAACTGAACTTGAAAACGGAATGTATCCATCAGCTATCAGTCTGTGGTGGCTTTAAAAAACAATATTTTTAAGATTATTGTTGTAGTTCCTGAGATTTTAAGGATTACTATCTGTGGAATCCAAAGAAAATGTACTTTTGTAACTCCTTCAATCTGAAGAGAGGTAAGCATATAATTTCTTGGTACTGTGGTGTGAGAGAAAATGTTTAAAATTTGACAGCTATTTCTGATGGGGGGAAAAAAAAAACAACAAAAAATTTTGGATGTTTTTATTGGAAGGCATGTTTCCTCTGACTTTTTTTTTTATACTATTGAAAACATACAGTATTTGCAGTTTGAAAGAAATGCCTGGAAGTAGATTTACTAATTACATCCAACAAATATTTTATTACAGGGGACAGTATTTAATGGAGTTGAAGGAATATGAGCTGGCAAGTTTATGTATTCACCAAGTTGCAGAAATGGATGAAGGTAACCTCAATTTCCATCAATTTTCCTAGACAGTTGTGAACCATGGCAACAGCCTGTAACCAAGGAATTATTAAAAAAAAAATTGAGCTCAAGCATGCAGATAGCTTAGTTACCCTCTATCAGCTAAAATATAGGAACTTATTATCTAGATCATTTTGTTTGAAGCATTTAAAGGTAATAATGGTGTATGCTATTGCCTCTACAATCACTTGTAATTTCAGAATGTTCTTGATCTTTTGAGTTCTTGTCTTCTATTTCTACCTTTCAATATCGGTAATTTCTGCTTGTCCTGGTTTGAGCTAGAAAAGAACTAATTCTATTCAGTAATTTTACTTTTGAGCTAAGTCTTTTCTAACTAACTGCACTTTCTGAAGTTAATGGCAAATTTTTGCAGACAGCATCTGCTTCTAGAGGTGATAGTATTTAATGTTTATAGTTATTACTAAGGACTGGTATAGAGAAAAAGAGTCTTGCTCCTGTGGAAACTGAGATCACTGCTAGAACTTGTGCTCCCCATTGGGTGCCAATAAACCTGCCATGGGTTATAGCTGGGCTGAGTGCACCATCAGCAAGTTTGCAGATGACACCAAGCTGAGTGGTGCTGTTGACAGGCTGGAGGGACGGGATGTCATCCAGAGGGACCTGGATAAGATGGAGAGGTGGGCCCAGGTGAACCTCATGAGGTTTAACAAGGCTAAGTGCAGGGTCCTGCACCTGGGTGGGAACAACCCCCACTATCAATACAGGCTGGGAGAGGAGGTGCTGGTGAGCAGCTCTGCTGAAAAGGACTTGGGGGTGTTGGTGGATGAGAAGCTGGACATAAGCCAACAGTGTGCACTTGCAGCCCAGAGGGCCAATTGCATCCTGGGCTGCATTAAAAGAAGTGTGGCCAGCAGATTGAGGGAGGTGATTCTGCCCCTCTGCTCTGGTGAGACCTCACCTGGAGAACTGTGTCCAGTTCTGGAGCCCTCAACACAGGAAAGACATAGACCTGGTGGAGCATGTCCAGAGGAGGGCCAAAAAGATGATCAGAGTGCTGGAACACCTTTCCTATGAGGACAGGCTGAGGGGGTTGGGGTTGTTCAGCCTGGAGAAGAGAAGGCTCCAAGGAGATCTAATGGCCACCTTCCTGTACCTGAAGGGGGCCTACAGGAAGGCTGGAGAGGGGTTGTTTATGAGGTCCTGTAGTGAAAGGACGAGGGGTAATGGTTTTAAATTAGAGAAGAGTAGATTTAGATTGGACATCAGGAAGAAGTTCTTTACATTGAGGGTGGTAGAGCAGTGGAATAGGCTACCCAGGGAGGTGGTTGAGGCCCCATCCCTGGAGATATTTAAGCTGAGGCTGGACAAGGCTCTGAGTAGCCTGGTCTAGTTGAGGGTGTCCCTGCTCGCTGCAGGGGGGCTGGACTAGATGACCTTCGGAGGTCCCTTCCAGCCCTAGCCATTCTATGATTCTATGAACCTCTCTCACTTCAGAAAATGCAGTAACTTAGAGGACACATCTGAAAAGTAAAGTCACTGAACAGAATGAGTTCTGTTCTAGCTCAAACCAAGACACTGCTTTATAGGAATGTTGAGTAAGGATTCTGTGCTGTACTTATGTATGGTCTTTCCTAACAAAGTATCAAATAGCTTTAGAACTAAACCTTTCCAATATGTTTGAACAGTAAGAATGTTGCAGTATAGTAGTTCCTTGTTATGTGCCGGACATAAAATGGCAGTTTTCAGGGTGTGCTGAAGCTCTTGGTGAAGCCATGTCAATAGCCATACTGTATGAGATTAATTTCCTGTCTCTGGTAGTGACCAAGAGAGGATACACAGGGCACAAGAATATAAACTCAAGGCAGGCATATGGTGATGCTTCTGCAGAGCAAAGCCTTCTTAGATGTGGGGAGAGGAAGGTAATTATTTGCAGATATTTAGCAATCAGATGATACTCACTGATAACTGTTTAACTTCAGACTTTTGTAGGAATTTATTTTGCATTTGTATTTTTATGGGTGTTAACATAAGCTTTGATACTCCAAAGGTGTTAATAGCATTTTAAGGTTTGTGCAATAATTAAAGGTATTTCATGCTGGAAAGCACAAAGGTTGATGTAAAAGAAACTATTGTTTTTTACAATGCTTTTCTTCCAGAATCCTTTGTGTTTCAGCCTGTTCAGCAAGCACTCATTCAGTCATTTTGTCAGAATTATGATAAGGCCATAGAGTGCTTACATGAAGCCACAGCAACTCAACCTGAGCCTTCAATGTTTGTTATTTTAGGAAAAATACAAATGAATGCCAAGAAAACTAAGGTTAGAAAAATTTCCATTATATGTGTGTCAAGCAAGACAAAGTTTTTCTTTCTGTATTAATATTTTATGAAATGCATTAGTACATGAATAAACCTTCAGAGTATCTAATTGTTTAAATTATAAGATGACATGAGTAAGAATTTTCAACAACCCTTAATGCACACAGCATAAATTAGGCAATTTTAGTGTTAAAACATTTAAGGTGATCAGCTAGAAGATAGTTATGTGGATTGGGGTCCACTATAAATCATAATTGTGCTTTTTTGAAATAAAATAATACAGAAGTATGTCTAGCTTTTTTGTCTAATAAAATGCAGTACAAAGGTTTATTTCATATATGTGAACTGAATATATAATGTATAGTTCCAAGTATTTTTGTCAGTTTGTAAATATTAATATATTGCAGGATTTAACCAACATTGTCACTCCTCTGAGCCCTTCAGCCAATATTTGAGGCCTGAAGAACTGTTGAAATTGGCAGTATTGATTAGTTGTTTTTTTTTTTTTTGTACATTCCTATGTACTTACACAAAATGGAGAGTCCTGTTTCCCTGAGCAAAATAGCAGCAAGCAACAGGGTTTTATGAATCTACCTATTGAGTTTTGTGTTTGAAATGTGGTCTTTCTGTTTCCTCTTGGCCTCATGTTTGCAGGTTCTTTTTAAATGAAAAGATGTGCTCTTTGCAAAATTTATACTCCTGCTCCCTGGGCTTGCACCAGATAAATTTTCTTGGCCCGTTCAGTCTTTTTCATTAGGACTGGGTGTTTTAATGGGACAGTAATAGTTGTGATGTCTTTGAAAGAATGCCAAGTCAAAGACGATGATCATAAGTAGGCTCCAATTCAACTTGTTTTGGTTGTCATGGTTAAGAGCATGTGTATTAGAGTAATTTCCTGATTTCTCAGAGTGCTTCACCCAGAGGTGAGGATTTATACTCTCAATATGGGAAAATGATCAGGTTTCAGGCTGTAGTGCCCTGAGAGTCAACTGTGCCATTAGAATTATGTGAGTTCAGACATCTGCAGTTCTTTTTTTCCTCTTAAAGCAAGAGTACTTTTGAGTGTAAGAAATGCAGTCCTGTTTCATTTCACTTCTACTACCTTGACAAGTTAGGGAGGCAGGTGTACTATTTGAAGATAGACATTTTTACCGTAATAATCCAAAGACAGGCTAAGAAAAAAACCCCAATTAAATAATTTAAAATGTCTAATAAGCCTTGCAGGTTTTCAATTAAGTGCTTTGCAACTACTAATGTTCTCTGCATTGCAGGATGCTGTGAAGAGTTTTAAAAAAGCTTTGAAGCTCCTGACGACCTCAGCAAAAATCCTGCCTAATACATTTGAGGCTGCAGAAATTTATTATCTCACAGGCTTGTGTTACATGGAGCAAAAATGTTCATTACAGGTTGGTATTAATTATATAGAATATTTTAACTTTTGACTCCACTGCTTGTAAACAACAACTATCATAGCTAAGTGAATGATTTTAAACAGACTCCACTGCCTTTAGCAGTTTTCTTTTGAATTCATGGTGTATATTAGGCTGTCTTGCAAGTTTGTGTGTAATTTTTCCAGTGCTAACATTATGATTTTTTTTTAATGTATGTCATTAATTGCTATTCTGATGGAACAAAAAGCTACTTTAATTTCTTATGTGTTTATCAATGTTTTCACAGATCTTCTGGACATACAACACTCAGTGGCTTAGGGAATTGGTAGTAAACTTGGACAAAGGAATTCCTAGGTTATTGTATTATGGAGTTGGTTGTAATTTAACTGTTTTGTATATTATGGTAGCTCATGACACCCCTTGCTGTTCTACTTGGCACTTATGTATGACAATAAAGTAATAAACTGCAATGTCTAAGAAAAATGTTTCCCTTCTTTCAATAAAATCAATACTTTGAACTGTATTAGAGAATTCTTCATTGAAAACTATTCAAAGCCTATCAGTGAGCTTTGTGGTAGGCCTAGTGTGAGTTCATGCAAATGTTTTCTATGTTGATATTTTAATAAGGAGGTTTCAGCTGTTGATTTGCTAAAAAGGCTCAAAACAAAAATTAGAAACTAGAAACATTTGAAATACCAGTATTTCACAGGGGAGAGAAGAATTTCTTGCCTTGTCTGCTTCCAACCTCATTTGTCAAAAGAACAAAAGGACATCATTTGACAGAAGAAGGCTGTCAGAATTGTCTGAAATACCTGATGTGGTAATACGTGACAATTGCAGAAGGTGACTTTCTGTGTCATTGTACATCTGATATTACATCTGTAGATCCTGGAAAAGCCTGTGACTTTGAAAGCTAATGTACAATGTAGAGGAAGAAACTGGAAGGACTTTTAAGGAGTTGCGTACTAGCTGTGTTAATCCATTGTCCATTATAAATAAACAACTTCATTATTTCAGCTCTTGCAAACAGAAGAACATGTGTTTGGTTAAACTTTTGGAGTCTCACTGAAGAAATGAGATTATTAAATGAGTTAGATTGTACCTCCTTGAGGTTATGATTGCATCAGGTTGGGTATTAAGCATTACAAAATTTTAAGTAGCAGTATATGGGTGAAAGTGAAAAAACAGTGCAGGTACGTGGTGGGATCCAACTGCAAAAAGAGGTCATACCTAGCTGTACAAATCAATGTTAGTTAACATTTAGTTTCAGCTGAACAGACAGACCTCATTTAACCCAGATGATATGTCATCCCTTTAGGCCCGTGATGCTTTTAGTATGGCTATCAGACTACATTCAAGTTATCCTGATGCTTTTTGTCAGAGAGGGTTGTGTAGAATGCAGCTGAGACAAGCAAACTGCATCCAAGATTTCAATCGAGCACTTGCTCTTTGTCCATCACATTTCCAGGTAATTTAAAGACTCCTGATAGTTTGTTTCCGTGGGGTATTTTTGGATGCATTTAAGGCTGATTTTGCATTTATGGGTATATTGATTCATGATCTGCCAGTAAGCATTAAATAAAATATAAACTTCCTAAGATATATGGTGTTTTTTTAACTTGTAATTTCTGTCTTCTGTTAAATGCTTGTTTTGTAATGCTAAAAAGAGCTGGGTTTTTTACCATATCATCATTCTGTCTTCATCTCTACAGGCATATATGAGTCGTGCTGTTTACTATGGAAGTCAAGGTAGATACTCTAAGGCAATTCTGAATTGCAGTGAGGCAATCAAAATTCTTCCTAACAGTGTGCGAGCTTATTTTTACCGAGGAACTTTAAAATACCAAAATAAGGTGGGACTGTCTTTATTGCTCTACTTTTGCATCCTCCCTTAAACTTAATGACACTTTCGAATGGTGAAATAATGGTAAAAGTGTTTCTGTTGGAAACCAGAATTTCCTCTTTATTACCCTTTTTATTGCCCATTGAAACTAGTCTGTGGTTATTCAATGTAACTGAAAATGGTTGGAGAAGCCACTGAGAATCTACCCGATTCTTCTCCTCTCAAGTTCCACAGAATAGATTGTTACCCAGTAATAGACAAAAGTACCAAAACTCCCCAAAAAGTGCCTTCTGTGTTAAGATATAAAATGTAAGCTAGTAAAATTATGGATTGATTATGTATTGCAGTGTATGGATGAGATGTAAGAAAACACTAAGAATGTTCATTTGCCCAGATTTTGCCCAAATAGAGCTTCTGAAGAAGTGCTCCCACTGCAGAAGGACTCCATTAAGTAGTTGATAGAGGACATAGTGAAATAGTTGGGTGCCTTCCAGTACTGATGAAGAACCAAAATGTAAAACTATGAAAAAAAATTTTACAATAGGCTATTATTTGAGGAAGAATATGTAGTGCCATGAACATTGAATTATAATTCATACATAGTGTTTTTTCATTTTCAGACATTTAAAGCTGCAATTGAAGATCTTTCAATAGCTATCGACCTCGACAAAACTTATGTTTTGGCATATTATAACAGAGCTATCTGTTATCATGAAATAAAGGACTTCAGAAAGGTCAACATCACATGAGCACCCAGTTCATAGTAGCTAGTAACCTGTTATTGGCAATTAGTCAAAATTTTTGATCTCTAGCAATGCCTTCCTGAATATGATCTTCATAAAATTGTTTTTAAAAAATGACTTTTTGGTCTCTACTATCATAATAATTACATTTGATATCCCTTTGAAAATAGAAGAGCTATATCCAGAAGAAGACTAAATCAAAACAAGGATTTGTGCTACATCCAGCCGTTGTTCACAGCCTGATACCTGTATGTGTTTATACTTCTGGCAACTTGCCTGTGAGCTGCCTCTGAGTGTTTCTGCTGTCTACCTTTGTTATAAAGCAAAGGCAGAACAGAACACACAAAAGTACCAGGCAGCTTCAGTCTGCAAACACAATTATGTTCAACTGTCTTTTTGATGAGGCCTGTTTTCTAAGACAGGACTAGTTCCTAAGTATTTGAGCTCAGATGTCTCAAGTCAGATTGAGCTCAGGCAAAGGCCATCTGTGCTTAGAGGTTAATTGGCCAAGAATGATGCAGATGGGTAAAGAAAAATAAATTATTACTGTAACTGAAGGTAAAAGTGAAAATGATAGTTCCTTCAGAAATAAGTTTTTATAGAAGTTGTTCTTTGCATCACTCTCTAGAAAAGCCACTTAAAGTACAAGGGAAGTTGCAGAAAAAGATGTAGATATTGACAGACGAAATTTACTAGATGTAATAAAAACTGTTTTCTTTAAAGCTGTTTCTAATATATAGATTAGTTCAGAAGTGACAATGAATAGAACTTCTTTTAAGTGACTAGTGTCTGGAATACAGCAATCAAGGACGTTTTTGTCATATCAGCTCTAAACTGTTTCGTTATTATTAAGTATACTATATAGGTTCATTCTTCAGGTGAAAAAAAGAGGTGGGCTAGAACTTCTTCAGGTCAAATATTGTTGAAATGCTGTCCAATTTTGATAAATATGAGAACTGAGACTTCTTCAATCTATTTACCCAGTCATGTCACTATTTGCTCTTTTACAAAATTTACACCCAAATTTAGTTAATACAACTAGTGCCTAAATTTTCAATAGGAATGCCTTTGAAAGTTTATGCTGCAGGCTGGAAAGCTTTTCCAGCTTTGCTGAGTTGTATAGATTGTGAATGATAAA
>JANHGN010001269.1:0-17012 GCA_024605025.1 Megaceryle maxima | reverse complement strand
AAGTTTTAATTATGTCTATTTAATATATTTGCATCATTTAGCAGTTAAATTCAATAGGTAAACAATGAAACATTGAAATAACCACACTGAAATTCATGCAGATACACATTTTGTAGAAATTAGAAAGCATGTCTTTTACATTTTCAAATATAACTGTATCCTTATGAATAAATAATAGTTTAAAATACATTTTATGTTCTTGTAGGCTTTAAAAGATTATGGAGTTCTTCTTCTGCTTCAGTTGAGTAAGGAAATATCTTTTAAAGTGTTAATTAATCGTGGACTTCTCTACATGGAACTTGATGACTATGCTAATGCATGTGAGGTACAAAATCCTCTTTGAGTAAAAGAAATTTTGAGTTTTCTGCTAAATGTAAGCCATTGCTGATTTAAAGACCAGCTTGACAGTTTTTAGATTCTTCCGTTATAATTTGTGCCCTGTTCTCATTTGCACAGCATCTAATACCAGTTTGTCTGCAACGATGCAAATAAAATGGAGTTTTGCTTGTTTTATAGTTTTATGCTGCTAGAGTTAAAAAATGGAAGTTGCACAAAATTTAATAAGGAATTTTAATATTGAAGTAATTTATGTTGATTCCAAATGAGTACTGATTCATTACAGAAGCCTAAGTAAATGGAGGTTCTGATTGAGTAGGCTTGTTTTATTCCTCTGTGTGTACATACATGTTTGTGTAAATTACTATTTCTTGTTGAAAGGACAGGAGGTAGGTAATTTTCAAGATAATTTTCTTAAATGTTAGAAAATAGTCTTTGTTTCTGACACTGACTCATGGTGCACATGACTCTTTCATTCCATGGGACTCCATCTGGTATAGAAATAGCAGGCTTGAATCCTAACAGTGTTAAACATTACCCTGTCATACACCTGAGTTTTTATTTTAAACTTTTAAATAATTTTAAAGTTTTCTAAAAGTTTTAGGCTTTTTTAAAAGCAAGTTTATTTATTTTCATTATAAATTGTGCATTCATTGCTTCCATTGTGGGCTAGTAACTTTACAATGTGTTTTCTTTATATGATAGTAATTATTTTGGCATAGGCATTCTAAAAATTAAGTAATATTTCTTATTTGCAAATAAAAAGTAAAGAATTAATGTGAATCCCATTCCAATTGCCCAGAAATGTCCTAGTGGAAGCACACGACAAAAGCTCTTTAGAGTTGGTAGACCTTGAATAGGAATAATTTAAATAGAAATATTGTGTTATTGGTGTCGTATGCTTCAAGAAGCAGTTAATCAGAATAGTTCAGAAAAGAAGCTATGTTACAACTTGATATGTAAGGCCAGTAGAAAGAGACTGGTACAGAACCAACAAGATGAGGAAAAAAGTTCTTTGAATGGATTGTAGCAAAGACAAATTTATAAAATGGTAACAGAGCAACAGACAGAGAAATATAGCAACTAATATAAGAAAAACATCAGTGATTAAAAATATGTGTGAGACCTTCTAATGTATCAGTTTTAATAATATTTTATTGCAAGGAGTATATCTGTATACAGTTATAATGCTGGTTGAATATATACTGCTCAAAGCATATATTTCTGAACTGGGTACACTGGAAGAAAAAGGAACAGTTTCAATTCTGTCTATATAAGGTCTGAATTGCTATATAGAGGTGTCTTTTCTTGTTGATTCTGTGAAGTGTGTGGTTGGTTACTTGTGACAATAACACCTTTGGTTTAAGTAAGCCAAACCTGGTCCTTGCAACTTTGATCCTGCTTTTGCTCTGCTCCATGCACAGATCAAAATATATGCTCCAAATTGTGCACATGAAGAATCCCATTAGCTTTGCTCGGTGTTCTTTGAAAGGATTTGCTGGGTTGGAACAGTGTGTCTCAGTAGTTTTTTAAAAACAAACCTATAATTTTATGACAGTGTGTTCACCAGAAGAAGGCTTTATTTTAACAAAATATAAAAATGTATTTATATGCACTTTTTTTTTTTTGCCAGTTTTGTAACTCCAACAGTACTAAAATCTTCCCTATCTTTATTTTCACAATTTGAATAAGTAAAAATTGCTTCCTAAGTTGGTTAAGTGGATGCATCAGCTAAACCACTCCTCCTACATATTGACTGCTTTCCTATGTAGAAGCCTGAAGTGCTTCCTTGCATCATAATTGAAATGATTCTATTTGATTTTAAATACATCTGTACAGTTTTTACAGTTGAACAACATATATCAAAACTATAAGCATTTCAAAAAATGTTCTGGATTTTAGTAAAAGGCAAAAGTCCATACCCATAAGAAGTATTTCACTGAAACATTGTGCATAGTTTCCAATGCAAGTATGAGTTTGGTTTACTACATTTGTTGAAGTAATAGCAGAAAGTAACTAGAAAATTTCATTACTGGAAGAATTCTATTGAAGATGCATATAGCAAAATATATTTTATATATATATATACACTTTAGAATGTTAGCTAAGGTAGAGTTTTTCTATTAAAAACAAATAAAAAATAGCTTTCTGGAAGATTTTATTTCTGGAATGTTGCCTTCAGCTTTGTAGGAAATACCATGATACCACATAGCTTTGGAGATTTTATTCCATCAAAGTCTGGGATAAGAGGTATGAAAAAAGTTAAATACATCTCCAATACTTTTGAATGCATAATACCTTTGTCAAGTAATCTCCCTTTTTATATAGAAGTATAGAAATGTTTAGCTAAACCCACAGTTGTAAATGAAGTAGTATCAATTTGCATGGTTTAATGTCTGTTCTTTTCAGGACTTTAAAGAAGCAGTGTTGCTTAGTCCAGATGATAGCCAGATCCTTCAAGCTATTGCAATCTGCTATCATAGGTAAGATAGGTAGTTTTGTTTGATGGAAAGTAGAAAAAAATAAAATAATTTCTGACCTTTATATGCCTGTTCACCTTTTAATATCTAGTACACTGAGAACTAGGGTAGAAGGAAATGGTAAAGAGCAATGAGAAAAAAAAAGAAAAATTGATAATTTTCAAGTTTAACAACTGGTATTAAAATCTTCAGGGATAAAGCAACAAGGTGTTCGTGACTGTATCAAGAGGAAATACTAGGATAATAAAATAGAACCAAGAGAGGGACTGAAGCACAAACAGTTATGAGATAAACAGAGTTGGGTTGGTTTGTTCAAAATTAGTTAGCATACAATTTATGGTTGAATCTGCACTTTGTCCTTTAAAAAAAGCAAATGTCTTAATGACTTCCTGCCTTAATTTTTTATTTGGAAATTCTAAAATGTAGTTTCATCAAGATGAGATTTATTTAGGAAGAATAAATTAAATCTGTTAATTACTTAAAATAGATTAAATTTGAAGAAGTAAGATGTAAATTAACATTTAGTGTACTTAGCTTTGTGGTGGTGGACATGTTCAGGGTTTTAGCATCAAAACTCATTTTGTTACGATGCCTGTAGCTAGGGCATAACTGGCTCCATCTTTTACACTATCTAGATAATGTAGAACCCACACAGTAATTCTGAATGCTGCTTCCAAGAACTGAGCATATAATTTTAGTGCTCATATCTGTATTCAACTTCAAAAAGAGTTACTAGTAACTAACTATATGTCAGGTGTATAACCCATTTTAAGATGCACTTGGTTCCATGCTGCAGTTTCTAACCTAATGACTGCTTATCAACAGGATTGGAATGAAGCCCTCATTTGTTTTTGCAATGTGTTGTGTTTTTAAAAAGCATTTGATTTACAACCGTTAAAGTTATTTGTTAGATAAATGTGTTTTATCTTTCCTCTTTTGATAAGGAAGTTAGGCTGTACTTCAGGTAGACATGGGTGGCTTATATTGAAAAAATATTTTTCAGTATCATCTTAGTAAAGTGATTTTGTACTTTTAATATGTTAAAGTTTTTGTATTATGTGTATGATACATACTAGCATTCATTGATTTCAGGTATTTAATCCTCTTTAGTCCTTGGTTTTATGCATTGTTTTTTATCTTTTTAATGCAAGTTTTTATCTAAGGATGGAGTTCTACATGTAGCTTACTTTTAAACCAGAATGGTCTATGCTTAGAACCCTGAATATCATATCTTTTTAACTTGTAAGTTTAGTGTAGTCTGGATAAATTCAAGATCTAGTATGAGAAAAAAAGAGAGAAAGCTTCAATTCGAAACACATTATTTATGGCTGAAACATCTCTGTATAAACAAACTAGCAAACCCATGTTTGGTCATGATATTTGGACATTATGGATAACTCAGATAAAGACTCTCTGTTGAGTACAGCTGTTGTAAAGGTGAAATCATGGCCCAGCAAAAGTTGATGAGAGTTTTGTTGTTTTCTTCCTCAGGCTAAGGAATTCAATCTAAAGTTTGCATGGTCTTACACTAATTACCTTCACTGTTATAACCATCAGGGAGCACATACAGAAAGCAAATTTAAAGGGAATAAAACCAAACCCCTTTCAGTCAGAACTGAACTACTTTCAGTGGGCATTATAGGGTAGTATTTGCTGATTGTTCATAAATTGAGAATTTTATTTATAGAATTTTTAAACAGCAAACATTAATATCTATTTTTAGACTTTGTGAGTTTGAAGAAGCTGTAAGATCTTTTGACCAAGTTCTTAAACTAGACCCTATTTCTGTGGATGCCTATGTTGGACGAGGAAATTCATATATGGAAAATGGACATGAGGCTGGTTGTAAACAAGCACAGAAAGATTTCCTGAGAGCAATTCACCTGAATCCAGAGTGTATAAAAGCCAGAATATGCTTAGGATACAACTTGCAGGTAATACACCGAAATTCATTGCCAATACTATGTTTAATCAAACTAAATAGTATCAATCTTATACGCATACATTTATATAACACACAAAATAAACATATTAAACATAAAATAATCCATGTACTTTAGACAATGCTTATGGCATCTTCCTTCTTTTTAAGTAAATTCATAGACAATTATTTTTTTTTTCACTTTTGTGCCTGTTGGAGTTCTGCTATGGAATATCATGTAACATTACACTGGTATGATTTGCATATATAGTTGTTTGATAAGCTAGCATTAAGAACTGGCATGTTTTCTGTGTACCAGCTGTTTACTGAAGCAAAAAGCAGCCAAAGTGTTGACATATCTGTGTAAAACAAAAGCTTTCATTTCCTAATTATCCAAACTACACTGTTAGCAAATCTGCTAACAGCCCTTGGTAAAGGCCTTGTGTATAGTGATCTCTGAAAACTTCATGAAGACTGGAAGAAAGTAAGGGTCACTCCTATCATCATGAATGGCAAGAGGTAGGATCGGAGGAACTACAGGAAGGTCAGCTTCACTTCAACCCCTGGAAAGGTGATGAAGCAAATAATTCTGGAAACTATTTTTAAACACATGGACAAGAAGGTGTTTGTCAGCATGGGTTTATGAAGGAGAAAATATGCTTAATCAACCTGATAGCCTTCTATGATGAGATGACTAGCTTGGTGAATGAGAGGAGAGCAGTGAATGTTATTTATCTTGACTTTATCAAAGCTTTCAGTAGTCTTTCATAAGGTCTTCATAGAAAACTTGGTGAATCATGGTCTAGATAAGTGGACAGTGAGATGAAATGAAAAATAGTTGAACTGTCAAGCTCAGAGGGTCATTCTTAGTGCCGTAAATTCCATCTGGAGACCAGACACTATAGTGAAGTACCTTCAAGGGTCAGTAATAGGTTAATGAATATATTAAATTAATAACATAATTAATGACCTGAATGATGGAGTAGGGTACACCTTTGGCAAATTTGCAGATTATACAAAATTGGGAGGAGCAGTATATGCATCAAATGTTTGTGCTGCCATTTAGAGGGATGATGGACTGGCCTGCCTGGAGAAATGGCAGACAGGAACCTCATGAAGTACAGCAAGGACAATTGAGAAATACTACATCTGGGGAGGAATAACTTCATGCACCACTACAAGCTGGGACCTGACAGGGTCAAAAGCAGCTTTGCAGAAAAGGACATGGGGGTCCTGATGGACAAGAAGCTGAAGTTGTCAGTGATGTACCCTTGCAGTAAAGAAGGCCAGTGATACCCTGGGCTATGTTAGGGGCAACATTGCCAGAGGGTCGAGAGAGGTGATCCTTCTCCTCTACTCACTACTGGTGAGGCCACATCTGGAGTACTGTGTCCAGTTCTGGGCTCTTCAGTACAAGAGAGACATGAACATACTGGCACTCATCCAGCGGAGGGCCACTGGGGTGGTTAAGGGCTTGAAGCATCTGTGATACAAGAAGGGATAGAGACATGAAGGCTTAATGAGGAATCTTATAAATAGGTATAAATATCTGACTGAAGCAGTATAAATAAAGTGGAGCCAGGCTCTTCTTAATGGTGATAGGATGGGAGACAATGGGCACAAACAGAACAAATTCCATTGTAACATCAGAAAAATTGTTGGGGTTTTATTTTTATTTTTTTTTTACTGTGAAAATAATCAAACACTGGAACAGATTGCAGACAGATGTTGTGGAGTCTGACATTACTGAAGATATTGAAAATCTAACTGTACATGGTGCTAGGCAACCTGCTCCAGCTGACCCTGCTTTCACCAGGGCATTGGCCTAGATGATCTCCAGAGATCCTTTCCAAACTCAGCCGTTCTGTGATTGTATGATGTGGAAGAGGTAATGCAGTTAAAACAGTTGTGACAGATACATTGCCTAGTTGCAAAGACAATGATTATTGCATAATTAACATGGTATTGGAAAATCAACAAGATATTTGAATTAATTTTTTCTGTAGTTCAGTTAACTGAATTTGTAAATATAATCATGTTCCCATTCTCTGTTGTGTTTTTTTTTTTAAGTGGGACCATTAGTATGTTTGACATTACGTATATTTTTTTATTGTGGACATGGTACAATTCATTTTAGGCCCTTGGAAAGCTTCAGAAAGCATGGAGCCAATTTACAGTTGCAATTTGCATTGATCCAAAATGCCATGCTGCATATGATGGACGAGCTTCAGTCTGTCTTCAAATGGGTGAAACTTTTGCTGCATTTCAAGATACAAATGCTGCACTGAAGGTAGATGTTAGCTTAAATTGACTTTACTAAAATCAACCTGTTGCTGCGAAGCCAGCCAATACTGTACATAAATAGTTGCCAATCTGGATTAGAAGGTGCAATTCAATTTATTTATTTTAAAGTAAATGTGTCTTTGATAACCAGAATAAATTACTGTAGAAGTGTAAATTTTCCCTGAATAAGAATGCACCTATATTTTCTTTTTAGCTCACTACCACTGCTCCACTGCTAACAAATCGAGGTACCATCAATCAGTTAATGGGATATCTACCCTGTGCCATGAAGGACTATCAACAAGCAATTGCTGTTGACCCAAACTATGCATTAGCCTATTTCAATGCAGCAAATGTCTACTTCCATAATCGACAGTTTTCACAGGTAAGTGTACAGTCTGTCTTTATACTGTCTTCAGAACTTTTTTCCTTGAATAAATACAGTTGGTATAAAGCTGTTCTGAAGTATAATTAACAAGTTTTTACATTTAATTTCATGGTCCTTTACCAGGAGACTAATTAATCTGTAGTAATAATCAATAATCACCCTACTACTCTGTATTTTATAATTTATATGAATGAAGTAAGATTCATGGCAGCTAAGATACACACTACAAAAAAATTTTAACTGAGATACCAAAATCCCACCGATATTCAGTAACTACCCCCCCAGCCTAATTCCCATACATTAAATAACTTGCCTCAGAGTCACTATAACACCATGACAAGGAGAATGAAAATTATGTCCTGCTGATGAACATTAATCAAGAAGTCAGATCTTCCTCCTGTTGCCACAGTAACTTTGGATTGTTAAATCACTTAATTCTACTAAAATATATTTGGTATCTTCAAATATGGAAGAGTTGGATACTGAATTTTCTCTTGTGAGAGAATTTGAAAACTGCTTAAAGTCAAGGACCATTTACTATTTACTGCAGGCACCTCTTTTTGAGGAGGTGCCTGCAATGATTTTTCCTTTGGTCTTTCAGTCATATTTCCTGGGCATAGGCTCAGGCTTTCATTTGATTGGAACTTTGTGGTCCAGCAGCTGTAGAAACCTAGAACCAGCATGGATGCTTTCCACATTTAATCTACTTCAATTAATTCTCTCCTAGACTTGCATCTGCAAGTGCTTCAGCTTGCAGTTCACTTATTAAGGAATTCATCATGTACAGGCTTGACATACAATTTTAAACCAAGATTGTACCTCATACAGCACAAGAAATAGACTATGTAAGAAAAAAAAATTAATGTTCTTACATGTTTCTCTGAGTTAGACTTGCATGTTTCTCTGAGTTACATCTGGATCAGCAGTTCCTTAGGAGTCCAAGGTCAATGCCCTGCATATGGCCACTTCTGTGATTGTATAATCATGTTTCTTATGCATCTGGTATCATTCTTCCATGACTAGTCTTACACAGGCTGTTTCCCTCCTTACTTTGTTTCTGTGACTTCATACTGTGTCACAGAGGCTGTCTAATTATGAAGGAAGAAGTTAGAACAGGTGTTGCATTATAAACTATTTTCTGTGTTAATTCAAATTTGCCTTAGCAGAAGAAATAAGCTACACTCTAACTACAGTTCAGCATAAACAGCTGTTTGTCTGGGTGCATGGTGATCAACCTACTTGTGGATAAACATGCTGGTGCTGTGTTTCTCTTCTGTGCACAAAGAATGTGGAACAGAATAAGTAAAGAATTAAGAATACTAAAGACTTGAAACAAAATGGAATTTACAAATTGTACATAAGTCATTTTCTCACATTTTAACAGTGTGCTTTGTCTTCAATTCACATATTTTGTAGGCCTATTGCTATTATTCCAAGGTATTACAACTTGACCCAAGAAATGAATCTGCTGTTATGTATCGTGCTATTACAAATACATTACTAAACAATATTGAAGAAGCAAAAGAAGACTTTGAGAAGGCAGTTTCTCTCTCCCCATTCTCTGCAACAGTGTATTTTAACAGGGCAAATTTCTATAATGTTTTGAAGCAATATGAACTAGCTGAGAAAGACATTTCAACAGGTAATCTTTATTTGCTTGTCATGATTATGTTTGGTAGCATACTAACAATTATAACGTATTACCTGTATTTATTTCATGATTCAGAAAATATGTATGTATTTTTGCTGGTATATTTTCTACTTAATTTGATCAGATATGATGTCATTAAAAAGAGGAAGTTGAAGTTAACATATTAATTAATTGGGCTTTTTTTCCATTTAAAAAATTGAAGTAATATGTTAATTAGAAGATAAATTGTTTCTTATAATGTGTGTCATTAACAGTTGAATAGAGCCCCATTTTAAATGAAATTGTGGTGAGAAGTTTTGAGAAAATACTGTACTTAGCAAGTCTGAAAAAAATTTCTGTGAGTGTCTGTATGTGTTGAGAGATCTAGGTGCCTAGAAAACAGCATTCAAGTAGCTGATTTTGCATTTAAACATGAAATTTTATGAATGTGCTCTTTGCAGAACAAGTTTTGAAATTGTATTTGGCTTCCATAAGCTTTTCTCTTGGGAATAGACATGGTTCATAGAGAAAAGGAGCTGAATCAAACTTTAAATTTTATCTTGGTGAAAACCAAACCTTTTGTTCAGGTTCAAAACAGCTGAGCTGCCTTTGTCTTTGCTGTGAACATAAGATTCAGCAGCTCTGGATACACAGGCAAGCTTCTTTCAGTAACAAAAGCTATGTTTAGTTTGTATTAATTTAAGTGAAACAAAATTCAGTAATGTGACTTTGATTTGACAACACTTATTACATAGGTAATGATCTTTCCTGAAAGGATAACTCTCTTTAGATTTTCTCATATGAATGCATGTCTGGAGAACAATATGACCACTGATGAAAGTTGTCTTTATAATCATGTGATAGTGTTAAAAATATAAAATAAAAAAAGGAAAAAAGCCTAACAGTCTATTTCTTATTTTTACAGCATTGTCAATTCAGCCTAATGATGCCTTGATGTATCAGTTAAGAGCTGATATTCGTGGTAAATTAGGTTTAAACAAAGAGGCTGTAGAAGACTACAAACAAGCAATCAACATTCAAGAACAGATTTAATCCATGTGAAAATACCACTTCTCATACCACTGAGGTTCTACTTTTTTTTAGATTTCTCAGACCCCTAATTAAAAATGTCCAACATGTGTGAAAAGTTTATAACTTATCCTCATTTTTATACATTCTACACACATTTTATTTTCTTCAATAATATAATTACCTTGATTGTGCAAACTAGCTAGAGTTATATAAGAATAGAATGCCACATTTAATTTTTATGAGTTATAGATTGTTCTGTGTTAGTGCTGAGAAATAATTGATTGTGTTCTGGGCAAGATGAAGGAGAGAGGAGAGGAATTTCTAGTCAGAAGACCTCAACCATATTGGTTAGAGAACATTAAAAGAGACTACACTCCCCCTTCCCCCTCAAATATTAATGCTTACAGTGATGCTAATTATATGTCACCTGGACCATATGGGAAATAAACATTTTCAGATGGCTACCACATGCTTGTGACTGCTGACTAGGTCTCACTTTCTTCCTGATCTTCCTTCTATACCTCTTCATAAGATTTCTTCTTCCCTGTCACTCATGTGGTAGGGGAAAGTCATTGTGCGAGGTCCGTTTATTGCAGTGTGAGAACTACTCTAAGAACTGATATTTCAGAAGGGTATGATTCAGTTTTTGGGTAAAAGCTGAGGTTACTTACTTCCACTTAAATATACGCTGTGCCAACTTGAAGAGGCAGGTAAAAGTGCACAAATAATGGATCATAGTTTTGTGTTCTAAGCTGTAAGAATGGGTTTAAGAACAGGCTCTCACATAAACATGGAGATTGAAATGTGAATCTATGTGACCAAAATGTAAAAACTGTCAGGCCCTATCCATGTACTAAATGAACCCCCCCAAGATTGGCATAGTATGATGAATACAGCAAAAAGATGAAGCAGAACAGCTGTTTTTGTCTCAGAAGAGAGAAAAAGAAGGAATATTAAGGTCTTATTCAGCATGCAAATTTGCATGTCACTTCATACAGTGGAAAGCTTTCTAAAGGCACAAGTGGCACTTCAATACATAATTTTAGTGATATAGAAAAATGTATGTTTAATTTCCTTTTAGGCTTAGATGTAAAATGCTGTCAATTTACCTCTTGAAAAAAAGCAAAAGGAAAAGGAGGGAATGACCTCCACAAACCAATAGACCTAACACATGCTGATATGTGCCTGAAATTACCTAATGTTCTTTATGTGGAATAATCCCTAGGTAGTAGAGAATAATCCAGAATAGCAAAAAAAAAATTAAATCATCTAAATTATATAAAATTAGTATTAAAGATTTACATTGGTCCATGTAACTTTATAACTGACCTTATCTGGTACTCCTAGACTTAAGTGATTTCTCATTTATGTGCTATTGTGATTACTTAGTCTCAGAGAATTGCATTTTATTTTCTCTGAGTATTTAACATACTGTTATATACTATTTCTGTAAAAATAACTGTTCTTGTGTGCCTATGCAGTCTGTTTAGCCAATGTGATAGCAACTAGAATTCTAGCTTTGTTCTGGTATATACATTTTTGCAGTTGTAGTATCACATTACATTGTAAAAATTCCTATGCTTGCCATGTTATGATGTTTAGGTTGAAAAAAAAATGTGGAAAGGAAATTCAGAGTATCACATCTAAGAGCAGCTAACTCAGAAAAGCTTTTTACTCCGTTTCTACTCTCCTTGACTATCCTTTTTTCTTGTTTAATATCTGGCAGGACAAGACTTTGCACTTGCAAGATGTGTGCTGATAGGTTGACTAGAATAGATGCATCACAGTTAACGTATAAAAGTTAAAACAACTACACAAAGTTCTGTATTTAATTTTTGTTTATTATCAGTCTCTGATGTTTAAAAATAAATGTTTATAAACAATAACATATTTTTAGATGTTGTAGGATGTTGCATATTAATATTTCTCTCTAACATCCCACGTGAGAGTGTTACTAGAAATCTGTTTGAAATGACAGTTTTTATCAAATTATGTGACCATGGGATGATCAAAAAATAATTTCTGCTTTTCTATTCTCCCATAATGGGATATTTTAATTAATAGTAATACCTTTTAGAAGTATTAGTTTTTCACACAATAAAAAAAACCCTGGTAAACAACACACAATAAGGAGAAATTCTTTGTGACTATTACAGAATTCAGTAATCAGAATAACTACATCAGGTCTGATTAGTCCACTGTAGTTACATGTTTCTGTAAAAAGTTGTAATCCTCAGAGGCTTTGTTTTTGTGCTCTTAATGTTGACTGCTACATTAATAAAATTAACTTGTGAAGTCTAAGGTGATTGAATAATTATTTACTGCTTTTTCCTCGTTATTTTTTCTTATTTATTTACCTTATTTTTGTGTTATCACCTACAGGAGTGGATCAAGTGCAATGTACAAAGTGTAAATATATGTCTGTATTTGCATGCATGATTATCATGATAGTTGATGCAATTTGGGGAATTACCTAGTTTCTTGTGGACACAGTCAAAGTTTTCTTGCAAGATGGCGTTGGTATTTTTGTTCCCTTTCTCCTTCTCTTCATGCCTCTTTCAGTGCTCTTTTTTATTATTTTATTATATGAAGAATTGTTTATTGATGAAATTGCTAAATTATGCATGATTCTATGGCCTTTTCCTTTCTTTGACCTCCTTATAAATTACCTGCTGATGGGTTGTGAGGTTGTGGTACCCTCATCATGTATAGTGCATCATCAAAATTGAACAGAGGTCAGACATTTCCCTTGGATCCTTTTCTTATGATATTCACTGTAGATTTTCTTTAGTTTAACCTCTCTTGAATGTCAAATGGAAATGGGCACTTTTTGCATTCATATTTGAAAATTTAAACCATCTGCAATCAGTTATGACTCAGTATTGATAGATTGAATGGACTTCAATAATCTGGGCTGTTATAAACTCTCTTCTGCTTGATTATTTTTTTTTTTCCTGGATGGTGTAGATCTGTTTTTAAAATCCTTAAAAATTTAATATTTATTAATTCTATGGCTGGCTGTGAGTCAAAGCTTTTCATCTATTACACAATGTTTAGGACAGGGCTGGTGTCCCACTGTTCCAATTTCATCATTTATCACTTTCATTCACAATTCAGGGACCACATTAGATGCTTTTTAAAGAAAATGGGAAGTGGATAGAGAATTTATTTGCACAATAGAACATGAAAATTTCAAGTTGCATGATCTAGACTTAACTGCATTCTTTGAAAAACAGATTTATCATCTCCTTTTTTTTTTTTCCTTCAAATCTGTATTTTAAATTTCCTTTCTGACCTAAAAGAAATTTTATATTTTCTAAAGGTTTTTAAAAGTAGGTGGAAATATTTTCTATAATAGCACTTCCTTCACGTCTTTATTTTTTTTTTTTTTTTAAGAATTAGATTAATAGAGTCATTAGTGACTCTAAGAATCACTGTTCCACTAATAAATTGCAGTTGTATTTTGCAGGCTGAACAGTAGCATTTGAACTTCTCCGTTGGTAGGGACTATGGTAGATTTGTGGCATTTTGAATTTTGCCCAACCCAGTGTGAGGTGTTAAACTCTGAGTTACTTCCACTGCTAATAATAGGTCCAGTACATTTTCATACTGAGGATTAGCAAAGTGATTTTGCTTCATAAATGCAGTTTAAAAGAAACTCTCATCCCTTGCTGTGTGACAGTGTTAGTTCTTTTTGGATTTAAAATCTGATAATCTGAATTTAATTTTTTATGCATTTATTTCCTTTCATTCTCTTCCCCCCCCCCCCCCCCCCGAAAATCCTTTTCATAGACTGTAGTTCAAAAAGCCAGCATAGTTACTAAGGAATTTCAATTGCATTCATATTTTTTCCTCCCTCTTTAAAATACTGATAATACATGGATTACTGGGAAACTAATACTATTTGATTAATAGAGAACGCAGTAGATGACTTGTTATAAAAAAAGGACCAAAGCAAATATTTCCATTTGAAACCAAATATGGGAATAGGAAGTTGTGAATAATCTTTCACAGAATAGTTAAGTTACATACATACATCTATCAACTGGATGTTAAAGCATTTTCTTTCAATGTTTTATAATTTAGACTTTTTGAATGGGATATACCACCAAAATGATGATGAAGTGGATCTTTTGTTACCTCCATTGAAAAGCAAAGGAAAGTGGTACTTTTTAAAACAAAACAGGGAAACTAGTTGATTGTGGATGTTGTTTTGTTTGGTTGATCAGGCCTTAGTTTTTATCAAACTAAATCTAATTTATTTACAACTCAAACCAGAAAAACATTTGCATCACAGTAGTATATCTCTAATAAACTAGTCAGAGAGAATGTGACAATTGGTGGCAGTGAGATGGGTACCCTGTGAGAGAAAAGTAAGGGGCTCAGATTTTGCTGTCATTGACTTTTCTCATGTTTTCAAGATCTCTGCCTTTGTAAAAGTAGATAAAATTTACTTTAAAGTAATCTTTTGAAATCATTGCTGAAAAATATTTAGGTTCGCCTTGGAGTTAGCAGGGACAAGATATGCATAGCTGTTTGTAGCATAGAGAGGACAATAATAAAATTGACATTAAATTGACAAATCAAAAACTTCAATGACAGTAAGTAAAACAGAACAAAAAACAAATGAAAAAGTTGTGTTCTTATCTGAACCCCAGCATGAGTCTGCTCTTCTGATTTGCAGATAGTTTGGGTGTATGAGTGGGGTTGTTTTAACTGAGAAGCAGTGCAGTTTGCGACAGGATACCTGAGAAAAAGTAGAGGTATTTTTGGCCTTCCCAACTGGTCACATGTACCAGAAATGCAGTCAATTCTGAAAATAAGTTTGTAGCTGATGCTGCAGACTGTATGGTTCAGATAGCAGATTGCCATAAACACAAAAGTGAAAAATTGTATAAAAGTGAACCAAACTTTGCACTGCTATATTAGAAAACAAGCATTGCAGGAAAGATTTTACCTTTTAGAAGAAAAGCCAGGAGTTTCAAAAGATAATTTGGGAAACCTTTTGTCAAAATGTAATAAATGCAAATGATTCTATCATTATATCTGTGCTTGTAGCATTTTCAGTTACTTTTCTTGAGCTTGAAAGAATGCAGTAAAGTATAATGCACTGCTACCTTTGTTCATTTAGGTGGGGGAAGCCTGGCAACTGTATTGCATGAAGAAGGATAATCTTATGGCTGCTGCTATGGGATTATCTTTACACAGTTTTAGAGCAGAACAATCAGGCTTTAAAAGTCTTGATTTTCCAGATATGCATATGAAAGTGAATTTTCTTTTTAAGTGGTTAGGAGATTAATAAAATCTTAGTTTCTGTATTATTCTTATCTCAACACTTTTTTCCCTAAGAATCATATTTCAGAATTGTATTTTGTTTTGAAAACTGTGCTTTGTCATTTTCAACAGATGCAATATGTCCTTGTGGAAGAGAATAAGAAAACTGGGTAATGTGCTTCTAATTTCATTGAGAAATATGCCAATTTTTTTCACATTATTTATGCCTATGCTACACCTGTACTGCTTTTTATAAGGCTGAGCCAAAACCAGGTTCCAAGTCAATTCTAAACCTGACAGAACTTTGTACGAGCACACTGTGAGAAGTAGGATGCAGGACTGATGTAATGCCTGCACAGTGCTATAGAGGCATTACTGAGCAAAGGCTGCCTGTAGCTCAACACAGAAGATGTTTCTTACTATGGGATACTCTCACTGGGTTCTTTGTGTAACACTGTGTACTGCTGCCACAAGGGCAGATGGAACACCAGCTGGTCTAAGCTGATATGATGAGCCCTTTGATGAGCTTTAGTATACCTGAGCCATCTACTATGCTTAAGGTAAGAGCACCCCTGGGTAGAAAAAATTAGCTCAAGTTACCTGTTATATCTTCTATTCCACCCCAACCCAAGCCTCAGGCCAGTGCTTGGCTTGCACATGCCCACACAGCATGGATTTGAGTTTGCAACAGAGTAAACCTTGGAAAGCATTATAGACGCAACGTCTGACCTATTTTTTCTGCAATATCAGGAAAAAAATATACAGGAATAAATGTTCTTGCAAAATGTGCTCTGGAAAAGTCTGTATGAATAAAGGTGGTGTTTCATGTAACCATACTCAAAACACGACCCTCTTACCAAATGTGACTTTAAGCAAGATCACCAGAAGATGGCACTCTGCAATCTTGAATGGAACAGCTCTACTCCTTGCTAACAAACGGGCTACACAGCAGCTTCTGACTAATAAACTGTTATAAGGAGGTATGATTGTATACTGGTGTTTTCTAATGCCTCTGGTTTAATTGATGTCCTGGTCTGAGTAAGAACAGAACTAATCCTGTACAGTGATTTTAGTTTTCAGCTCAGTTTTTCTAACTCAATGCACTGTCTGAAGTGAGCAGCCTGTTTTCCCAGGCAGTGTCTGCTGCCAGCAGTGGTAACACCGGGTGTTTAGAGTTAGTACCAAGGATTGGTGTGCAGACCAAGGATTGGTGTGCAGACCAAGGCCACTGCTGGATCTTGTGCACCACATTGAGAGGTGTAGAAAGTAAAAGGCTGAACCTAGAGGGAGGAGTGGACATGACATGTGACCCCAAACTGACCAACGAGGTATTCCATCCCATATACGTCATATTTGATATAAAGCAAAGGGATCTGGATGGTCAGCTCTCTATCTGGGGGCTCCCGGGCTCTTCTTCCCTCTTGGCCCACTTTGCCGGCTTGGCTTGGCTTGGCTCAGGTCCTCTTTCGGTTCATTCCTCAGAGCATCCAAGGAGGACTCTGTCCATTCTGCCTTCGATCCCAATTGCTGTGCTCCTGAATCTGGTACCAGAATCCAGCTCCTGAACACAGCTCCCATCTGCTGCAGGGCCCAGGCTGGGACTCCCCCGGTGCCTGCTCCACAGCATCAGTGATGGGGATGTAATTACCATCAGTGGGGGTTGGTTTT
>JANHGN010001268.1:0-20667 GCA_024605025.1 Megaceryle maxima | reverse complement strand
AAACAATGATCTTAAAGGTCTTTTCCAACCTAAATGATTCCATGATTATATGACTTTAAAATATGTTTTTCTATCAAATGAAAATGGACTGTGTGGAAAAAAAAAAAAAAAGAACTGCTTATTATGTTTCCATAGTAACATGTATAGAATATTTGCAATTGATTTTATTATGTGATTCTATTGTCTGGTATGAATAGATCGTTTTGGCATCATGAGTTTTGCTTCATATTTTACTGGGTTTTGACTTATGGCAATATATACAAACATTAGTCTACTGACATGCAGATGGAGGCAGTAGTGTTCAGTGGCACTCTGTATAGACAATTCTAATTTCTCACTGTTTTAACTTCCAAGTTTTATTCAACTACTATACTTATTGAATGGAAGAGCCTTGCAAAGAAAGCAGTAACCTTTAGCTACATTTTGTTAGACTCCTTATGAAGAAGATAGCATAATATATAAGATTTGAAATCCCCATTCTTTTCCTTAACTATTAGTGTAGCATATCTTTATATGTTTGCCTGCTTGGTGACATAAGGATGCACCTTATTGATGTTCTGCTCTCTGGAAGTGAAATGTCTGAAAATTAATACCTGTGGGGTTGGTGTAATTCCTGGAAATGCAGCAGTGGGCCCCAGACCTGCACATTTGTAATCTCTTTCTGTTTTATTGGTCTTTCTGTGCAACTTTCTGCTTTACTGTTTGGCTTGTAATGTAAGTGTGGGAGTGACATTACAGATGTGAGTGATCTAGCACTTTGCCTTGATAAGTAAATGTACATAGTCCTGTTAATATATCTGTATTCATTTAAAACCTATCACTTTGTTCACTATCACTACTGTTGTGAGAAACCACTTTAAAATGTCCACCTTTAGCTTTAGTCAGAGTCAGTTTATTCTTTTAGTTACCTACTGATACTGCTTCAGTTAAATAGGTCTTCCTGTTCCATTATAAAGAGCAACAATATTTTTTCTCTGTCTTGGTTTGCTTGGATGAACAAGATATGATTTTGACATATACTATTACTTCATAGTGTTGCCATTCCTCTGATCTTTCTAGTAGCTTTATTTGCTCCATCTGATCCTCTTAAACTGTACATTTTCTGAAGATAGAGTTACATAGAGTACATTCAATGAGATTTTATCATCGCTGTGGCATTTACATATTTTAGGATAACATTCATTATTTTCAGAAAGCCATATCATGCAGACAGTAGTTTACCAGATTACGATAGTCATATCTTTCCTTCCCTTTGTTTTCTCCAAAAGATTTTCTTGTTATTAGCCTGGCAATCAGTTCACTTGGTAGTATTGCATTTCACCCCATTACATTTTTTTTAACACTACATCGATTCTTCTTTTATGATATTGTGATCTTAGCTTATTGACTTGTCTGAACCCTCTATTGTCTGGAAGTTTTTTCTTGATCTCATCTGTTTCTGAATGTTTGTGGGTTTTTTCTTATTTTGTCTATAAGCTGTTGTGTCTTTTTTCAACCTTGCTGCATCCGTGCTGCAGCCCTCACAACCTAGACATCCAGGATAGTATGGCCAGACTGAATGCAAAGCTGCTTTTAAAATAAATTTCCCTGCTGTAAGCTATCTCTTTGGTATGTGGTTTTACTAGTTACTTGAGAGGAGTAGTCCAGATACTTTTACATACTGCTTTAGATCCAGTCTTGTTTGTCATACTGCACAGATGCTTTGACAGTCAGTTTCCTTTGGTTTCTTGGCATTATTTTTATAAGAAAATAAAGCATATAAACCTATATTTAAAAATAAATAATTAAATATAGGGAATGTATCAGGAAATAGAGGCTTTTAAGAATAACTTTTGAACATCTTTTATACATATATACAGAAATATATATATCTGATCTCAACACCTGCTAAGTCTACAAAAGGAATTTTGGGAGGAAGGATTTTGTAAAAGGCAAGACAAAATCACCGACTGTAGGTTTTTTTATAGTTGTGCAGCAAACTATGTTAAAATACACAGGCTATACTTTCTGTGGTGTGTTTATTCCATCAGCAGATAATACTGACAGGCAGGACAGCTGGCATTTTGATTAATCTCACTTCATTTTATGTAGAATTAAAAGCAACAGTAGATAAGAGCAGCTGACTGGTATTTCAGAAGTTTCTTTTTGACTATTCTGGTGCATAAACTGCCGAGTACTCCATAGCTATAAAATCTCCATGCTCTTTGAAACTGCTGAAGCTACTTTAGTAATGATGCCTTATAAAAATAAGGCACTTATAAAAATAAAATCAAAAGAAAATTCCTTACAATATTTATTATTAAACATCAGACAAAATCATAATTTTTCTAATTTTGAGTGCAATTTTGTTTTTTCTCAGGGAACATTGTTTTCCATTTTTGAGTTCTTCAGTACACTAAACACCAGATCTGGTATCTCAGGTGTTAACAGCAGGGGAAAAGGAGACATGATGAATGGCAAAGTGAGCTTTGGGTGGCATTTATCACAACTTGCTGATTGAAAGTTATGTTAGATATGGAAATCTTATGATAAGTACAGTTTATTGTTTTGTTCCAAGATAATTCCTTGGATATACAATTTGAAATAATCTAGAAATTGAGCAGTGGCCTACTATGCATCTGCATTACATTTCATCTCCAGTCTGTTACCAAACAATATGCTTTTTCACAAAGGAAACCTCTCATCTTGTTTCATACTAAAAGGTATAGAGTGGTTATGCTAGGATCAGTGATGTTCAAAAGTGGAAGAAATAGCTGTATCGGACTTTTGCCCTTTCCTATTCAAAACAGTATTTCTCGTACTTCAGAAATTTAGGAAGTGCTAAAGATTGAAGATTGTCACTGGTATATTTTTTATAGGGGACTTTTTTTTTTTTTTTT
The DNA here is from genome assembly GCA_024605025.1 of Megaceryle maxima. NCBI lineage: Eukaryota > Metazoa > Chordata > Aves > Coraciiformes > Cerylidae > Megaceryle > Megaceryle maxima. Next base: position 17,788 of record JANHGN010001268.1, on the reverse strand, counting down.
TAAGTGGGCTATCTATGAGACCATAATATATCATGCAGTTTGACTTAGAATATCAGCATAAACTGATCAGCATTTCCCCAAGTCTTTGTAGTTTTTTTTTTTAATTTTTTTTTAATACTTGTCTATTCCTGATAACTAAGAATCTTTCATCATACAACTACAAGTGGCTTGAATAGTTTGTAAAGTTTATGCTTTTCATGATGTAATATTTGCTGATTGTTTTGTCCCTTAGCTTTATATAAAATTAATTATATCTTGAACTCTACTCATTCCTCTTACTTGAATCTAAAGATATCCATTAGAAAGGAATGCTACAACAAAAATTGAGCAACAAATTTGATACCTGCTGTGAGTGTTCAGTGAACGACTTCCAGCTGTGATATTAATATTGCATTGTTTATCAGGAAGGTAACTTGCTGAGTTATTTCAAGTTAAAGGCCAGGGTTATCTCCCACTGAGATAACAGCAGCATCTTTCTTTATACAAAAGTATTGGTCTAATTATGTTCTTAATTATGCTACTAACAGGTAGCCATAAAGCTACATACATTCAGGTAAAAATGACTTTGCATTGTACATTTGGCTCTAAATTATCCTGGTTTTAAAATATACTTCTAAATTTTTATACAGCAGCTTGGTCACTTGTTTTCAAATCTTATTGATACTGTACTTTAATGCAGTGATTCAAGAAAATAAGTTGCATAGAATTCTTAAACATTTGAGTGTTTTAAAAGCAAAGCATACTTTTTGTCTGTTAAAGAATTGTACTAATGATATGATTTATCAAATGTTAGTAGTTTTAAGGGCAAGTTATGTATTTAGCGTATGTTAGAGTGAAAAGAGCATCTAGGTTTTAGTCTGACAGAATTCTACGTTTTGCAGGAGCAAATAAAACTAACATTAAAACAATATTTAGTCAATTAGGCAGCAAATTCAGCAGCACTCTTCAGTTGTATTGTATGTTTAATAGCTGTTCCCAAAGTATGCTGTATAAGTATTTCTAGACCCTTTTAACAGAAGCTAAACAAGTAGGTTGCCAGCATAGTTTGTTCTCCATCAGAGACAATGACAGTATAATATGAGGAGGTAGAACAGCAATTAGTCTTATTTCTCTTGGTGAGCATTAGTAATGATATTTTAAACTTCTGTAGTCCCTCACACTTGAAGACTTTAGTGCGCTTTAAATATATGATACAGTGTTCATATCATCTCTAGGACATGTGGGATTACTATTCCCTTTAAATATAGTGTAATGCAATAATGAAAAAAGTAAAAATCTGCAAGGAATTTGTAAGGGCTGCACTAAGCACGTGAGTAGCTGGTAATCATAGTGCCTGGTAGAATTAAAACGAATTTGAGGAATTACATGAATAAATTTATGTGTTTGAAATACAAAGGAGAGTAGAAAGAAAATACTTTGGGGTCAATTCAGTAGAAACTGGTTTTCCATGCTGAGCTTATGTAAAAAAATTCCTAGCTGATAGTAGCAAAATGGCAGGCTAAAGCAACAACTATAATACTGGGTTCAAGTTCCTTATGAGAAATGTTATCATATTCTTTACATTGAATAAGCAGCTAATGTACTGAAGATCTGAACGTTTGAACCCCATTCAATACACAGCCTATGGAAAAGGAAAACTTCCCTTCGCTTGTGTAGCCACAGTTACAGGTGAACATGTTTAATAAATGGACTTATCCAGATAGAGTCAGCCCTTGATTATCCAAGGATGAATTATTCAGGCACAAGGTTAAGTGTGCCACTGATGCAGAGACACTGGAGCTGGCTCTGCATGAGCTGGTTTCATTTCAGAAGTGCAGGCATGCCCAGGCTGAACACACAACATGATCTTGACTGCTTGCCCAGTGCCATCTGGGGGATCTCCCTGGTCAACAGCAATGCTGCCCTTTTCCTGCTGCACCCCTGCTGTGGCTTCTTATGGCCAAATATTACATGTATCTTGTATTATATGTGGTTTTGGGTTACCCAGCTTATCCAACCCCTTCAGAGTATGAGAGTGAATAATCAAGAGTTGATTGTTGCATGCTGTTTCCTCTTTACATATTTTTATGTACCAGTTTGCTAGGAAACTATATTAAAAGTAGGAATAAAAAAAAAATGTTAAGTTTAAAGTTATAATTTATATGTAACTTCAAAATTAGTCTTACTGCTGTGTGTTAGCAGTAGGATTCCTCATCTCTTGATGATGAAATTCCTACTACTGACTTACACATTTTGGTTGCCTTGGGCTTTTGGTGTACAGTGTATTTAAACCATTTCTACAATGTAATTCTTCTGCACAAAATTGATAAGACCACCCACTTCAGAACTTTGTGTGGAGTAGATGCACTCTACAAAGAAAAGGAAGTAGCATGAGATTTAAATTTCACACGGTTTTATTTCAGATCCTTTTCATATAAAGTATTAATTAAGCTCTATTTTATGATATTTTCACATCTACATTCAGAATTTTAAAATTCTCATGGGTTGTTTTCAATACTTTGCCATAACATGCCATGCATTTTGTAGTGGCAATTATACACATATGTAATTTTTGGCTGTAAACTATATTTTATTCTAACAGAAGGCATCATTGGCACTGTGAGACCCATTGATTCTCAACCACAAAGTCCAATCTGTCTTGTTAGTTGACTTTCTATTTATAGACTATATTAGGCACAGTCATTTGAGAATAGTATAATGGAAATCCACTTATGGAGATGTACTCATGTTGCTTTCAAATCAAATTAAATTCTAAAATGTACTACTAATGTGTAGCTTTTGAACAACTTGGTTTTTTTGTCAAATACAACATTTTAAATGCTTAACATAACCATTTATATTTGAGTTATATTCCAGGATGTAAGATCTAATTAAGCTTTGGTTCATGCTTTATAGTTTTTTGGTTACTTCCATGATGGAAATAACAGTGTGTCAAAAAACTCTGCCCAGGATGACATTACCTACCAAGTTAAATCTTTAAAATATTTTAGTTTTTCTCTGTGAAATGTCTGTAATTAAATTCTTGGTCAATCAGTAGCATTACCTTCGTAATCATAAGATGCCATTTGTTTCATCAACTGCCTCACAGAGAAATATGACAGTGTAATATTACACTCAGTGAAATCATGTGAAGTAGATACCTGAAAGGTTAAAATCTACATTTTCACCATTTCTGTCAGAGTATCTGAGTAAGAAAATTAAAAAAAAAAAAAAAAAAAAGAGCATTTTGTATGGTAATCTTTTCCTCTGGCCTTTAGTTCCACACAATACACTAAAATTTTAGTTGCTTTTAAAATACCAAACAGATTTTTCTTTGAAAGATTTCCAAGTTTTTAATCTAATATGTAATATCAGGCTCCTAGTGAAATGGAAATAATCTGGTATCACTATTTTTGCCTATTAGTCCACCTGTAATTTATCCCACCTGCTTATGTCCCTCTGAACTTGGCTGTAATGTGCAAGCTGGTCTCTTTATTAAAAGGCCAGGGCATTTTCTTTATAATATATGTAACTGTGCTTGTGATATATTCCCAAAGGTTTTTAAGAGCCTTCCTCTGTGTCTTTGAGCCATATGGAAGATGTAAGACTTCTACAAAGATTTCAAAAGCATTGATGTTGCTAGTAAGACCATAGGTAGCATTTGTTTTTGGAACACATGGCAATAAAGATAAGAAAGCATTGCATATTGAAATCTTTAGTTTTCAGGATTCTTCATTACCAGCACACAACTATCAGTAAAGTCAGTAAAGTTTCTGCCCTTAAAATGAACTATTTGTCTTCAATTTCCTAGACTCTGTCATCGTAATCTTTAGCAAATTATCACAGAAAGCAGAGATGCAGCTCTTTGTCTCAGCAGTTGTGTGTGAGGGTTGGACTATGTTCTTACTGATCAAGTTCATCTTATGGATGCTGCCGCAGTGGACTGGTGAGCTAAGCACCATGAAGGTGCCACCAGAAGTATACTAAGCATGGCCAAGCTGATAGGAACAAGCCTCAAGCATGATACAGAGCTCTGCACAGGTATCTTGATTTGCTGTTAAGTCTGTTGTTTCTGCCTGCTTATTCCTGCAATGATCCTCTACCTGCTAACAGCTGGTAAAGAGGCATGTGTTAAACTCTACTCATCCCTCCTGGCTCTGAAACTATATGGGGCTGAAATGTGTGTATCTCTCATCAGTGCGTGTTTGGCAAAGGCCTGTTACTGAAATAAAAAGTGGGTGGGAATTGGAAGAGTTGTCATTCTCTCCTTACTTGCCCCAAGTATTCCTATGCCCAACACCATAAGCAGAGAATATAAATCATTTGGACACACCTTGGTTCCTCTAAACCAGACAATGTGCAAGAAACACATATTTTCTAAGATTTTTGTCCTGTGCTCTCAGATTCTTTGAAAACTGTAGAGCACACACTGACAGGTTTCCTGTGGTGGCGTGAATAAAACCTCTCAATCTCTAGTCTCTCATATTTTAGCCAGGACCTCGGCCATTAATGACATGAGTGGCTCTGCAGCAGATCCACAGAGCTTTTTTACCAGAGCAACTTGGTGATTAACTCCCATGCAGTGAAACTCAAACATCTGCACAGAGTTAATTCCATGCATAGCCAACTCTACATGACCACAGAGAGGGTCAGCAGTTGCACAATTGCTCCCAGCATGTAAAACTGTATGTACTGAGTATGTATAACTTCTTATTTCCTGCCTCTACTGCCTGGTCTATCTAGGAGGTTTCTGGGACAATCTTGAAATCAAATTTTACCTCTTCCATCTGTATTATTATCTCCCTGCATGCTGTGTAAGCTTTTGTCCTATCCACTGAAATTGTAGTCTCCCTTGTATATAAATTCCTTCTCCTTATATATACCTTATATATTCCTTCTCCTTATATATACCCATCTCTACAAGCACATATCTGCAATATGTCTACCTTCCTCAACTGGGCAAGTTTCTTGGCATACTGCAAGTCCCCATGTACCCCAAGCACAGCAGCAATTTGTCTCTCTTGAGTAACAAGAATAAGGAGAATCAGGCTGTGAATAGGGACTGTATAGTGGTGGAATAAAACCCCATTCAAAAGATGGAGGTGGAGTCTGAGTTGTAGCGCTGCTGCTCACAGATTGCCCTTGCCCAGTGGTGAACATGACCTGCTGTGGGGTGAGGGATGTGACAAGCCTCTTTTGGCCAGTCTCCCTCAGGAGTTCTTTCTAAAGCACTTTCATCAGTCTGCATCATTTATTCAGCCTGATCTTTTGATGGTGATAGCTTAAATGAGTGAGAATTTTGCAAAGTCCTCAAGTTCATTAGAAATGCAGGTCTATTGCTGGGTATGACAGGACTTGGTAACTCATTAGTCACAGTCGATGAAGAGCAGAAACTGCTACAGTGGATGTTTGTGATCTTGACTCATTTTAAGTTGAGTCTGCCACAGTCTGAGGGTTATTTTTGGAAAAACACAGGGGCATCAGTGCAAATTTGAGACAGCACCTTCTTGGATGGCATCTCACATGTCATACAGAATAACATTCATTTACCACTTCCTTCTGGATATACTTTCAAACACAGAATATTTTGGTTAATTGCAACATGGCTAAGATTGCCCAACAACCTTCTTTAAGAAGTAATATGATTTTTACTTTCTGAGTAATTTTTCAAATAGTTTTTCCCTTGGAGTGTTCTGGGAGAATATGTTGTGGTGGATCTCTGGAAGTCAGTTCTATAACTTGGTTGGCCAAGGAGGAAATTGAATATCTCAACTTGCTACAGGTGGAATGGCACGATCTGGCAGCATGTTGTAGTGGTGCATCGTGAGGATGGCGGTGGAAAGCTGCGCAGAAGCAGCACAGACTTTACAACATGTAACTGAAGGAATGGCCGGTGTTGACGGCATTCAGTGATTCATCAGAGCTCAGTGGTAGGGCAGACGTACCCTCATCAGTTTCATGAATCTGTGGAACTGCATTCTCCCATCAATGGCAGATGATGTAGTCAGAATTGTAACTGGCTATGGTATCTTCTCCTGCCTTGTTCTTTAGCACAGCAGGCGCAATAAGTGCTTGTAATGGCAAATGTGAGCAGTTGAAAGAACAGCATGTTTTGGTTTGGGAATAATCTCTGTTGTTTCAAAATTATTCTTGAATTCAGAGAATTCTGAAACCAAATCCCATGATGCAGATGCACTTATATTGAGCTGCTTAATGCATCCCAGCTGTGCTGATCTAACTTCCAGGCAAGCAAGCATCAGCAGTGATTGTGGCAGCCTCTTATGCTGTGCGTGCTTGCTGTTTCTCCTCAGGACCTCTGCTTCCTTCTCTGAGGAGCAGTGCCACACTCCTGCTGGCTGTGCTCATTCCTCCGCAGGATTATTACACCCTTTCTGTTAGAGCCCCAGAGCTGTGTTTGTGGAGTGGTACATGTCTTGCAGAAGCCATCAGTAGGCAAATGTAACTTTTTGTGGTTAGCAATATGAACAAAACCACACCGGCTGCACCTTTACAGGGAGGAATAGCATGTGACGTTATTTCCTCATAGGCCAGAAACAGTATTCTGCCACAGCAGTGGCATCTCATTTGGATATTCATACCTCAAATACCTTAAAGTAGCCTGTTATGCATACATCATATTTTATGCATCCTGCTTTCATTTCCTTATCTGTGGAGTCTGCTGTCTTTGTCAGAGAGAAAATCAGCAAGTCCTACATCATCATTATTGCCTCTTTCTTTGCATCTACTGATACAAAGCTTTCTCTTCACCTTTCCTTCTTTAATCCTTGCAACTCTTCAGGAACCCATCAACAGCCTGACATGGCAAACACTGATTTTGACTGTTTTAACATTGTCCCTTTTATTACATACCTGTTTGCCAGCTAGCAGCCTGTCTGGTTTTGTTCATATGTCATTTCTTGACTGGCACTGAAAAAGCAAACTGTTTGCAATAAAAATGTTTGCTGCTTACTAATTGCTTTTTTTAATTCTTTGAAATGTCACTTTTTTATGAATTCATGAAAAAATATATATCATTGCTGTTAGTGTTATTGATGCTGCTTTTTAAAAATGCTCAGTTTAACAACACCCATAGATTGTTACTGTAGCTGTGAAGGTGCTCTACACTGAAAATAAAGCTATTAAACAATGTACAAAATCTAGCTAAGATAGTACACTATATCATCATAAGTATATCACCAACAGTGATCCATAGTAAAAGTATGCAGATGTCAAGTTGTACCATTGGTGTTTGAAAATTACACCCTATTCCTAAATAACAGTACTTCTGGAAGATATTACATGTGCTTTGTTTAATTGTTGCTACCCACCTGGGTACTATGTAGTCATGGCTGTTTGGAATTGCTCTGAAATAAACTCAGTGGTTTGTTTTTTTTTTTCCTTTTAGAAGACTAAAATTTAAGATACTTGGGTGATTTTACTTCTTTGTATACAAAATGACAGTCCTCATTGGGAATAGCTAATGGTTTCTGTTTCCAAGAGGTATATAATGACAAAAGGAAAAGGTCTTGGATAAAATTAGGGAAATTTGCAAAACATCATGGCTTAGTAATTTAAGTCCACTTGAGAATTAATTTAGTTCATGGTTTAGGAAACTGGAATGCCAAGGACATTCAATTTAGTAGCTTTGGAGATGAGATGTAAGCTTTAGTGACAACAGTGTCACTAAAGAACAATTAACTAAATTGTTTCAACAACAATCTTTGTTACCTTCATGAACTATGTTTATAAAGATTTACTTTTCATTCTGTTTACTGCAGTACTGTATTGTTTTTAGGGCTGTTAGAGCTGTCTTTTTTGCTTGTGACCTTTTTGATATATTTTTCAAAATGTAAGTGTGCAGAATAGGGAGAGAAAGGGAAAGTACAAAGGAAATTGAAAGTTCAAAGCTTTTGCAGAATGCCTTTAGGTTCTTGAAGTCTTTAAAGTAGAAGAGTGTGATGAAAATTAATTACTTGCTGGTGCTAAAACATAATTATGAAATAATAATGGATAGCACAATATACAAAATTTAGACAATGGTCTTAAATAATACATTATCTAAAATATGTATCTAGAAAAATTTTGCAATGACATCCCAATATTTAGTTTTTTAGGTACACAGTTATAATTTAATGATCTGAAATAAAGGCTTGCAAGTCAGAACTGATGGCTTTGGTGCTAATGATATTGTTTCATTTAGGTCACAGTTCAAATAAGGCCTTCTTCACTACTAAATTAAAGCCACTGAAAATTTGACTATCCTATTTTAATTTGGGTTTTAAAACATTTTGTGTTGGGCTATATGAGCTTGTCCATTCCTGAGTTTTTTCTAAATACCAAGAACTGTGTCTGGACTAATATTCAAAGACACGCTTATGGCTTGAATGTGCTTATGGCGAGTCCACACTGCAAGCTTTAGGCTACCTTTAAGTATCTAATCCAGGTAAATTTTAAAGCATCCGTGTTTAGTTTTGTACAGTAGGTGAAGAGAGGTCCCTCCAGAGGAACCTGGAAGGATTGAAGTTACATGTCTATTTTAAGATAATGAGATTAACTCCTATGGTGTTAACGATTTCAGCTGGGGGTAAGTTCATGCTCTCGAGTATAAAACTTCATCTGAATAGATCTGTAATGTTTTTAATAGGCCTTAAATATTTTTAAGCGTGAATGAATCATAATGTTGTAAGACAGAATGAGCTGTTTAGCTATTTTGAAAAAATAGTTTGGAAGTATCAGAAAAAGATCTGCTGGCAGAAAGTGTTATATGTACACCTTGCCTTAAAATTTATGCTATGAAAGAGCATGGTGGCTGTGCTGCATCAAACCTAATGTCTGTGTAGGCCAATGTCTGTTCTGAACAGCAGTCAGTAGCCCCTTTGTTTTGTGCTTGGAGAGGGAATTTAGTCATAGGATCTAGAATCATGGAATGATTTGGGTTGGAAGGGACCTTAAAAGATCATCTAGTTCCAAGCCCCCTGCCATGGGCAGGGACACCTTCCCCTAGACCAGGTTGCTCAAAGCCCCATCAAACCCAGCCTTGGGTCCTTCCAGGAATGGAACATCCACAACTTCTCTGGGCAACCTGTTCCACTATCTCACCACTCTTATAGTGAAGAATTCTTCCAAATTTCTAACCACAATCTACCCTTTTCCAGTTTGAAGCCACTACCTCTTGTCCTATCACTACAAGCCCTCATAAAGAATACCTCCCAGCTTTCTTGTAGGCCCCCTTCAGATACTTGGAAGGCCACAATAAGGTCTCCCCAGAGCCTTTTCTTCACCAGCCTGAATAACCCCAACTCTCTCAGCCTGTCCTTATAGGATAGGTGTTCCATCCCCTCATCATCTCTGTGGCCCTCTGGACCTGCTCCAGCAGGTTCATGTCCTTCTTTTGTTGGGGGCTCCAGAGCTGGACACAGTACTCAAGGAAGGTTCTTACCAGTGCAGAGTAGAGGGAGAGAATCCCTCAGCCTGCTGGCCACACTTCTTCTGATGTAGTCCAGGTTACAGTTGTCTTTTGTGCTACACTCAGATTGTTGGTTCACGGTGAGCTTTTCATCCACTAGCACCCCCCAGTCATTTTTCTCAGGACTACTCTCAATCCAGAACTATTCTCAATCCACACTCTGCTCAGCTTGTATTTATGCTTGTGATTGCCCCAACCCAAGTGCAGGACCTTGCACTTGGCCTTGTTGAACTTCATGGGGTTGACCTCTCAAGCCTGTCAAGGTTCCTCTGTATATCATCCCTTCCCTCCAGTGTGTTGAACGTACCACACAGCTTGGTGTCATCAGCAGACTTGCTGAGGGTGCACTCAATCCCACTGTCTATGTTGCCAACAAAAGATGTTAAACAGTACCAGTCCCAGTACTGATTCCTGAGGAACGCCACTCAGTCACTGGTCTACACTTGGGCGACTCTTTGAGTGTGACTATCCAGTCAATTCCTTATCCACCAAGTGGGCCATTCATCCAATCTGTGTCTTTCCAATTTTGAGACCAGGATGTCGTGTGGGACAGTGTCAAACATTTTGCACAAGTCTAGATGGATGAAATCAGTTGCTATTTCTTTATCCATTGACACTGTAACTCCGTTGTAAAAGGACACCAGATTTGTCAGGCGTGATTTGCCTTTGCTGAAGCTATGTTGGTTGCCAACATTCACCTCCTCATTTTCCATGAGCAGAGCCCTCAGGAAGATCTGCTCCATAATCCTGCTGGGCACAGTGGGACTGACAGACTGTAGTTGTCTGGGTCTTCCTTTTTTCCCCTTTTTGAAAATGACAGTTATGTTTCCCCTTTTCCAATCAGTGGGAATGTCATCAGACTGCCATGACTTTTCAAACATGGCTGAAAGCAGCTTAGCAGCTTCATCGACCTCAGGACCTGTAGATGGATCTCAAACCTGATCTTCACTTATAGTGGGTGGATATTCCTTCTCCCAGTCCCTGCCTTTGCATTCTGCAATTGGGCAATGTGGATGGAACCCTTGATTGTGAAGACCCAGGCAAAGAAGTCACAAAGTAGTCAGAGATGTGTATGGATGGTGCAGATATTTAGTTAGAGAGACATGTGAAGAACGGGTGAGATCAATGTCAAATAGAAACTGGACAGAAAAGTGTATGTGTATTGGTGATACTATAATGATACTTCCTCTACTTCTATATAAAGGCAGAAAAATATTTTGGTGTTGATATTTGAAATGTACATGCTTGTACACCAAAGCATGAGGCCTGGAAATAGACATCTGGCTATTTTCCCTAGAATTTAATATTTCTTGCCCAAAAGAAAATGTCTCAGTAACAAAAGGTAGTTGATTCTGTTGACAAATTATAAACTACTTATTTTAAAGCCAACATTAAACTTTACCTACCTAAAATACTTTTGAGACAGCTATTATTCACAGATCTTTTGTAATATCCTTATGACTTGTTCATTAAATTTTAAAATATGATAATGTTTTATGTTTAAAGCAGAGAAAACTTTGAGACACCAAAGCACATCATTTGGTGTCCTGAAAACAACTGAGAAAATAGCTCATAATTTATTTGCAGGATTTCTTTTTTATTATTATTATTTTTTCTCCTTCATGAATATTTCACATTGAACAGTTTCCCATATCAAATTTTTTATTCTTGAGAACTGGGTTTGCTTTAAGTGAAGTTCATATTTTTAGTCAATAGGGTTTTTTTTTTTTATCAACAGTTACTGAATTTACAGACTCTTGACATGTTTGGACTGATAGGATATTTTTACCCCTTAGCTGTAACTGTGTACCCCATTCTTCTAGTAGGCATGAGAATAAATAATGACTTTTTTGTACTTCTTAGCATCTCAGGCTTCAGATGTCTCTGTGATTTCCTGTCTGGAGTTCTAAGTCCATGACCAATGACATTGAAATTTTTTCACTGGAGAATGTTTATTAAAAATAGAATATAACCTCTTTTTCCCTAAATGAATAAATGCTGTAATGTCTGTGACAGTGAAAACAAGTGTTAAGTGTACATGTCTGTAAATTTAGAACAAGCTCGTTATAGGATCAATGACAACAGAAAAAGTAAAAAAAGAAAAATTTGTAATCTAAGGATAGAGACCCTTAACAGGGAACTACAAGCACTTTTTTTAGATTTCAAGAGATGGAATTTCCCTACAGTCATGTTTTCTTCATAGTATGAAAGAGAATCCATGATCTGAGATGTTTATTCTCACAGAACAGTGTGGCTGATTAAAGTCTAGTTTGTTGCAGATAAGCAGCTGACCTTGAGAATGATAAATAGTCTTGTAGTTCTAAATAATATTGCTATGTGCTTGAAAGCTTTAAATGTTAATAAGATGGTGAATGATATTAACACAGTCTGCATAAGAAAAAAATTACACCCTTTTCGGCATTTGATTGTAAAAATATTTATAAGCTGTCTAGCCATACATATGTATTAAAATTGTATGTATCTTTTTTTCAGATGCCTACTTTATTTAGAAAACTAGGCACATAGTATTTGTTCCTGAGCAGTGTTTTCACTAGCACTGTTTCTTTCTTCACTACTAATCAGATATTTATTTCATTTATTTATTTTGTTCTAAATGCTCTGGGGCAAAGTGGGAAATAATTGTATCTTGCTTCAACTACTTGAAAACCTCTGACTTCAGAAGCAACCCATCTGTGCTGGAAGGTTTGCCCAGACCAGTAGTTTGCACTTTATACCTTAATAATGATTACTACACCACCTCCTGTAAGGACTGTTGCTAACATAAAATAACCCTACTGTTCTTGAACATGTATCATCTTACAATACAAAAATAGCCTATATTACTGGTGATCTGAAATATCAGTAACATGCATGGTACTTAATCCTTTGCTGAAGAGCATTTACTTAAAAAATAAACCTATTTTGAAAAACCCATCTTTTGAAATAGAAGACACGTAATGGACAAAGTTACTTGTACAGAATGAGCTTTATGAAACAAATTATGCATGGTTTCCTCTCTCACAGTTTAGAAAACATTTGCCCAGGAAAAATGCATACCTTGGCAACTGGATTCAACAGCACAATATAAAATGCAGAGCATTATAAACCCCGAGTAGCATCTACTTACTGATGCAATGTTTGAGAGAATCTTTTTCTGAAAGCTTTATAAATTTGGTACCAGATTAAAAACTGAATACCATTAGAAAGGATTAAAAATCTGGAATGTAATAGTGGGTGGGATTTTATTTTATTTATTTTTTTTACCTAAATTCCCTGTTAAAAGAGCGTTTCTGAGGTAAATTGGACATGAAAAAAAAAAAAGAATGAAGCACTCTAAAATATTAAAAGTGCAATTATTCTCCTTGCAGATATAGGTGAAGATGTTAACAAGTTACTTTAGAGTTGATACCTGAAAAAGCTGAAGCAGCTTTTTCATCTATTAATTCTTGTCATGGTCATACTTATGAGAGCGTGATGAATATGGTACCAATGTTTCACCCCAGCTCACTGGTTACAGGTAGTTCCTTTGGGACCTGTAATGTGCCACAGCTAGATCTGAGATGGTATTATGCAAACATAGGTATGGGGAGCTATAATCAACTGTTGGAAACTTCTCTGTCCTCTCATTTTATACTGAGACTACTTACTTTCAGAGTTGGTTTAAATGAACAAAGAAACAAAACCTCATGTGATTAAAGTTTACAGGTTTGAAAATGTGTCTGCATTTACTGTAACAGAGTATTAGCCAAGTATCCGTGGGTGAGTATTTGCTTAACTATTGAAAACTTGATGAGTATTTAGCTCATGAGATCGTATGTTACAGCCCCATTTATGAATTCTGTTGTGCTTTGCACCACTGCAACTTTATCCTTGATTTGTTTGTTTGCATATGCTGCTTTAATATTGTCAGAACAATGCAGTTTTTTACCCAAAATTTTTCTTTGATGTGAGAGAGATTCCATCATTAAAGAAACCCAGTGCCTTATACACCTTGCTTCTGTTTTCAGCTGCTTGTTTTTTTATGGCTTTGCCTGCATAGTGTTGTCAGCCTAATTATTCCATACACCTCTTTCCGTTTTCTGCAATTTTCAAGTTAAACCATATGAAAATGTTCCTATTGTAGGATTCCATTACACCTCATTTATTGCCCCTAGAGCCAAATCCACAATTGTGAATAAGCTTATTTGCCAACAGTGGATTGTCTGCCAGAGTCTTTCCATCTCAACTATGTTTCCTAGCTTAATTGCTGTGAGTCAGCAGTAGGAAATTAGAAGCATGCTCCATAATGAATGGAAGCTGTCTGTGAATACTGTCTTTGTAAAGTGCAGTTGAGCCTTTACAAGTATAAGCTGATTTTTACGCTTCCATTCAAATGTGGTTTTTTTCACTTACAAAACTAAATGGCTTGTCTTATGTGACAGCTCCCAGCTAGGAAACAGTTGTAAACTGTAAATAATCAACCAAATGATTTTATCTTTCAAAATCATTGAGGTTTGTAAACATGAACTATAATTCTGAAAATTCATATTCGTACGTTCAGCTTTTCCTGTGTGTTCTGGTGCAGTTTTGGAAATCTTGACTTGTCAGCTCATGTGGTCTGAGTGAGCTTCCAAGACAAAGTTCCTATTCCAGAAATAATGATGGTGATACATTATATAGTGACACATTGTTTTATATCACAAGGATTAAATGGATGACTCGGACATGAACCCAAAGATTTATGCACACTGTAAACTTTAAGCATTTGAGTAAATATAAGTTTGCACATAAGTTTTCCCAAGAATAAATCATAAACTTAAGGTGCTGATTGTCAAACATTTACAATAAATATTGACGAAATTTTGTAATAAACTCAGTTTAATGATATGCCACCCCTTGATTTTTTCACTTAGGGCAAACACACTGAAATGTTACTGAAAGGGGGATCTTGGTACTGCTTTGCTAAACTAGCAACAACTGTGCTATGGATGGTTCTTCCAGTGATTTTTCTTTACTCTGTCTTGTTGACAAAGAAATAATGAATCTAATAATTACCTTGAAATAATCCTTCTACTTTTCTCTTTTTATACTGTGCTCTTACTTAATTTGTTGTGTGTCAAAGACACAGAGTCAAAACAATTAAATTTTTTTCGTGTGTTTTCTCTCCAGTTTAAGACCTAAAAGCTTTACACATTCAGAAAGACAGTATGAACAGGTATTTATATTTAGATTAGATCTGAACCTTGCAGAAAATGATTCTTAGCAGGCGATTATGCTAAGCATTGAAGTAAGATTTTTAGAAAAAAAAAGAAAAAAGAGCAAATTGCAAGATACTGCACATAACAAGTCTGTGCTTTATATAACTTGGACAGTTCGTTGTCTATGAGCAAAATCTGTAATGTAGAAATGCCTCTTTTTGGGTACTGTTGAGTAAAGAATACTCCTGTGGGATTTTTGAGATATAAGGTCAATATGAGGGTGTTGGTGGATGCTCCCTTTGTCAGGTAGTTTCAGTCCTTTGTGTCACATTTTTTACATCTGTTAAGTACCTGTACTGATTCTGATTACTTTCATCAAGTATTTTGGTATCTATTTATAAGACGATGTCTTTAAGAGCCACATAAAATTAGTACTCAATTAGCTTAACATTCATGAATATATGTATTTTTATTAAAAAAATCAAATAATGTAACATTTTACCCACCCTAAAGTCAATGACAAGTCCCTTGATTTACTAGTCATGCCCCCCTGATCCCTGCCCTGTCTTGGTCTTCTTCCTCTAAAAATCAGAACTAACCTCCAGGATTCATCTGGATACTCAGAATTTAAGCTTTGATTATTTATTTATTTAGTTAGTTATTACTGGCTTTTTTTTTTAAATTAGAAAACATTCACAAGTGCACTTCAGTGGGATGAAAAGAGGAAGAAAAATCCTATTTTCTTCTTCCTGTCAAGACTATAAATTCAGTGTTACGATTTCAGGCTTATCTTTTGAATTTGGATGCTTGGAATTGGTATTATTTGTTTAAAAATTCTTTCTCTACCCAGACTAGTCATTAAGTACCTGACTCCCAATACAGTTTATCTTTGTGGATTTATGTCCCCTTATGTTTCATAAAGGAGACAGAACCTAAAAGTTCATCTAATGAGTAAGTCTATCTGTTAAAATATAATAGAGTAGCTCCATCATATATGGACACTGTATTGAGAATTGAAATATTCCAGAATATTTTAATAATCTGAAATGGGCAAACCACTGTGGAAGAACAGTATTTATTAGGGATTTGATACATCTTTAGGGAGAAAGACTACTACTAGAACTAATAAGGAGGTATGTGTTCAGCCATGTGGCTCCTTTTTTAGAACTGACAAACTGCATTAAATTCTAAAAAAGGTCATAAAAATAGAGTTGCAGTTTTGTTATTTCTTAAAAAGTATCAAGCAATTAACTTTTCTGGGTGCTACAGACTTTCATCCTCCCCTCTTTTGGTAATGGGGTGAGCTGTGAGTGATACCAGCTGCCCACTAAAATCTTTGGGGACATTGTGCTGAATTGCTTCAATGTGGTTGCTTGAATGCAACAAGAGACAAAATTTAGCTGCAGGCATCTAGTTCTCCTTTCTCCCTCTTCCTTCTCTCTTTACTTGTGGCTTTCACACTGAGGGAATGGGGGACCTTGATTGTGGTTTAGTATTGTCCAGGCCCATGCCAAGCTGAAACCGCAACCCCCTGCTCTGAAATGTTGTAATTCTATCTGAATAGAAACTTACCTGAAAAGCAACAGTATTCATATGACTTCTGAAACTCAGGGGTTTCAGGAAGACTTGCATGCACATGGAAACAGAACTGGATACATAGAGAAGAATGCTGTAAAGAAGAGTTCTTGAAAGGGAAAAGTAAAACTGTAACAAAGGCATTCCAGAAACAATGTTCAAGATCAAGGCCATTACACACAATCCTATAAAAAAGGCACAGAGGAGACCAAGTCATCACAATCTCCTGCAGTGAGTGAAATTTGCAGTAAGAGTAGCAGGTTCTGAAATCAAAGGAAGGCTTTTCTAAATCTAATAACATTTATTTGGATATTCCATTAATGTCACAATACTGGATCATTTCATTCTAGAGACAGATGTGAAAATAAACCAAAATCTTGAACTGGCCTAATGCTGCTCGTCACATTTTCACCAAGATGGATGGAACCTATTTTCCTTTTCCTGGCAACTGTTTAATGCCAGGCTCACTGCTTTGTAATGAGGTTGCATTATATGTGCTCTCTTAGTCGGGCTGGGGTTCAGATCAAAGCATTTACTCTTTCATAGTCTGTCCTTGCCTGTGTCAAAATGTGCCCGTTTGGCTCTACTCATCTTAATTGGCTCTCCTGAGCTTCAGTTGCCTGGAAGTACCACAAATACAGCTTTCTGTGGTGATTACGTAGAAGTCTGAGGTATTAAAAAAGGCTGGTTTCGCTTGCTGGCAATTAAGATAAGGTTATGCATGCATGTAATAGATTGCCTTTTTTTTTTTCTTCTTCTTCTTACTGATTATCAAAGATCAGTTTTAGCATCAAAGTCCTGAATATCTCCATAGTCACTGAATTGCCATAAAGTCAAAGAAGTTCACATCCTCACAGGCAGTGTTCACCAGTGCTGACTTGAATGGTCCCAAGACTTCTGTTGAACCTCTCAGAAGAATAAATCTTCCCTGAAAAGTGAATATACATTCAGTTCCATTTCTGTGTAGGTTCGTTTCTAACTTGAGAACTACTCAGAGTACATCAGAAATGAGTGATGAATACATGAACATTACATATATTACTTTAGGAAATTTTCGAGACACTAAAAAGAATAAAGGCAGCCATGGTTATGTGTTCATCAGTTTCATCTGCTATCCAGTGATAGCAGGCCTTCAGAATTAATGATTAATGGTAATTACAGGGAAGTTACAGTAGGCTGGTACCAGCATATGTGAGGTCAGAAACTGGTCATATGATTTTTCAAAACATTGCATTTAATAATCTATTAGTTTATTACGGTATTAGATTGTCACCTCTGTTGCAGGAA
The DNA here is from genome assembly GCA_024605025.1 of Megaceryle maxima. NCBI lineage: Eukaryota > Metazoa > Chordata > Aves > Coraciiformes > Cerylidae > Megaceryle > Megaceryle maxima. The sequence goes on along the minus strand of JANHGN010001268.1, from coordinate 304 downwards.
CTGTATCTACTTCTCGGTTTACAGGATACCCAGAACAGTATGGCCTGAACTGTGGAGTTCAGGGCCATTACTATTCAGTGCTGTAGTGGCATATTATCAATTTAAGGCTGTTTTAGTGGCCATACAGGCATCATGCCTTCACAGCTGACAGAATACCCATCTAAAATGATGTCTGTGCTTCTAACCTCAGGAGTTGTGAGGACTTTCCTATACCTCATTAACTGTGAATAATTTAAAGTTGCTAATAGCTATCATAATTTAGAGGGATGAGCCCAGTTCACACTAAAACACACTGGGAGAGTTC
>JANHGN010001267.1:0-26056 GCA_024605025.1 Megaceryle maxima | reverse complement strand
GGTGAGGGTGTCGCTGAGGGGGAGATGAGAATTGGAGAGGGGGTCCGCTAGAAGGACTGAGGGTTGAGAAGGACTGAGGGGGGGAGAGGGGAGACCCGTGTGGGGGCCTGAGGAAGAAGATAGCGGGGGGGGCTGCTGCTGAGGCTGTGAGTGCTCAGTGAGGCTGCTGGGGGAGGAAGGTTTAGAGGGGAGGGGGGAACCTGAGGAAAGGCTTAGGGAAGCTTGGCTGGGGAGGAGGGCTCGGGCCTGGACAGGGGTGAGGAGATGGAAAATGAGGGAAGGGGAGAGGCCTGGAGGCAGGTGGGAGCTTGTCGGGGAGAGGTGTGGCAGAGGAGGCTGGGTTTGAGACAGGGCAGCTGGGGTCAGGATACCCGGCTGAGTGGAGCTGCCTCCCTGGCCGGGAACAGCTCAGCTATGGGCGATAATCCCACGAGGTGGTAGGTGTCTGCTGGTGCGAGCTCTTGTGCAACTGGCCTGACCAAATGGGTGCGTTTCAGACTGTCTGCCCTTGGGTGGACTGTCTCTAGTTTATGGCCGGGGGGTGGGGGGCAAAAAGAATGAAAATCTCACAGACCCAGCACATGGCCTCCTGAGGTGTGTAGTCTTGGCTGTCGGGGATGGGTTTTGAACTTGGTAGGGTGTTGAGCCCTTGTGTGCTTTGGTGTCTCCATCTATGAACTCGAGATAACAGTTGGCTTCAAGCAGGGATTAATTATCACATCTTGTAGTCATGTGTTTGTTTGTTTTTACTATAGATTACAGCTGGAGGAATTCTAAACAGTCCACCTCCCCTTGTCATGGTGTTTAAGTGCATTGTGCTCCTGTCTGAACAGAGGAAATCACTGAGGTCAGTCTCCCTGTGTTTATAGTTGCTTTCCCTTTCAGAAGTATGGGGACAAGGAATCATCAAAATAACAAGTTGTACTGACATCCTGATAATAAATTAATAGAAACCATTACATAAGACACAAAGTTTTTAAAGGGTATGTTTGTACAGACTGCTTCCCCTTTTCAATTCAGGATTGCATCTGAAGGGATGGTGTTCTCAGTTATAAAGTACCCTCCAGATATTCACAGGTTTGTGGTGTCCCCAGTGTGAAATAGTTTAATTCTGTAAATTGCTGATACCAGTGGAAAAAAAACAAGCCAAACAAAGTTCCTTCCTATTTTCCTATAAACTAACAGGTATTTTGTACCATAAGAAGGCTTTGTATCCAGCAGGCATTGAGGATGATACTGGATACTATTGGTCTGAACTTTGCACTTGCCTTTAGATGAGCAGAGCTACTGGAGACTATTTAACCTAGGACAGGGGAAACCTGAGGAAAGCTGAGGACAGAGGTTGGCTGTAATAGTTGTGGACCACATCTAGAGTTTCACCAACTTGTCACATAGTGGTCTGATACTTTGCCTTTTTAAATCCCAGTAGGAAAAGTAATACAAATGTGGATCACTTCAAACATATGTTGTTTTAAGTATTGGGAGAGGCAAACTAAAGGTTTATCTGATTATCGCAACCTTGAAGTTGGCAGCTACGACAGGAAACTTGGTTTCATTCATCTGCCAAAGATATTTGTAGCATATCGTTTGACAAGTTAAAAGGCTTTTTTGTAATGGCATAAAAATAAAACCATCCACTTTCTGAAACTACAGTTTCTGTCTTCTAAAATAATATGGCTTTGGAGGCACACTTCTGGGGAAATTAAGGACATAATTGAAAGGTAAATATTTGGTTTTTTCAAATGTTACAGCAATGGTGTTTAACATAAGTCTGCTCAGCACGGCCCGTCAATATAATTTTGTTCTTGTCGTTGTTTTGTCAAATTAGCAGGTATAGTTTGCTTTTGCAGCTGGGAGAACTATTGGAGCAGTAAGAGGGAGTGATCTGCCTGTGGGGTCATAAGGTAGAACTGAGAATCGGATTCTTCTGAATCTTGATCTTGTACTTCTTGCTGCAGTCAAATTGCCTTTAAAATTCATCAGTTAGGAGACTAAAAGCCTCAGTTAGTGGGGTCCATGGAGCTAACCCAGCAAACACCAGTGGAGAGTCTGGGCCTCTGCTCTTTCTGTTACATGTCTAAAAAGATGATGATAGCTTTAGGTAAAAATCCTTAGTCTCAAATGGTGGCTGCCGAAAGCCTGCTGAAATTCTGAAGGGACAGGCAGTATGAAAACTACAATTTATTGTCAACAGCTAAATGAAACAGGCACTTTTATCGTGCTTTTCTAGCCCCGTGCTATTAGGCATTCTCTTGCAGCCTTCTCAGGTGATCACAGTAGGCATCTATGAAGTTAGTTTAGCTTACTTTGCTAATTTCCCAATACAAATTTAGTTCCTTTAAAGACAAACTAAACAGGTTTGTGTATGTCTGCATCTGGGATTTAAAGGAGTCTATCGGATAGCTATAGCCAAAGTTAATTCTATCTGAAGGAGGAGATAGGACATCAATAAATAAAAACTGCAAATTGCTTAGCTGTTCAGCTGGCAGGCGGGACTGGTTTCAGCACATTGTTCCTAGTGTGCTGCCACAGAGCTGGTCCTGGGGTAGTCCCACACAACAATCCAGTGTAGACAGGACCTTTAAGAGCATGCATCAGCACTCCATAATATTGTAGGAGAGGAAGTAGAGAACAATACTATGTCCAACGGAAACTGTGGCAAGAATTTATTCAAGGCACATTGTAATTACTCAAGCTGGGAATTTGGCCAGGACATTGGGGTTAACACCCCTACTTCTAAAGAAGTGTCATAGTTTATTTTTTTAATGACTTTAAGTGATGAGAAGCTTGGCTTTCTGTCTCAGCAGAATGGCAACACCTCTAGCAGTATAAACTTCTTACAGCAGCACGAAGGTGCTGGTTCAGCGCTAACTCTGAGTAGTGATGGGGCCTAGTACAGTAATCATTGCTTTATAAATACTTTCAGGAGATAAGGAAGATAAGTGTGATTAGGGCAGAGTTTCAGCTGCTGTAATCACAGCCATACCTTCCTTAGCCTTCGGTCCACATGCTGCTTTTATCTGACCATTTTTAAGTGAACAATTTTAAGTTTTAGAATAAATCACAGAGCTTGAACCAAGGAAATTTGGTTATTAATTATGATAGTAGTTATGAGTGGCAGTTGTCACTAATTTTAATTTAGGAAATGTCATCATACAAGCAAAATGTGATGTAGCCAAATTACGTCGCTTATGGGTTTTTAGTTCTTTCATGGCACTGAGATTTTTGGAATGTTTTCTTTGTATATACAACGTACTGATTTAAAAAATAACTTTCAGCTTGTTCTCTCTTCCCAGAGAAGATAAGCACTTATGTGCTTTAGTGTGTGACTATCTGGGAAATGCCCAAGTGAGGAACTGTTTTGCTTCTGCTAGCTCATGAAACCTGCCGTCATTCCTACAGTCTAGTTTGGGCCATTATTATGGGTTACAAGGTTATACAGGAAAAACATGTTCTAGAGAAAGGCTGGTCAAAAATAAACAAGGTAGAGTCTTCCAGGTTGTTGTAATCTGGGTTTGTATCAGTGAGGTAAACGCTTCGGTACAGTCACTGAGATGAGGATGCTGTGTCCAACTGTGTCCCTCCGACAGTTTGTGTCGTGGTGACAAAAATGAAGCAATACTGATATAATACAAAAGCAGTTATGTAATAACATGACAACAATAATAATACTCTGCTCTTCTCTCTTACCTCTTATTAGATAAGTGCACAGCAAGGAACATGTTCATTTATGATTGTCCCATGAGTCAAGGGAGTGGTTTTATCTCTTAAGAAATGGGGAAACAGTGGCACAAGAAGTAGTGCTTGCAAGGTCATATGGGAAATTAGTGTCAGAGGCATAAACAGAATCTCAGCCTTCTGATTGTCCCATTCTGCCCTCTGGGCAACCAGACAAAAGTGGAAAAGTGGCTTTTGCATCTGACTCAACAGCTTTTCCTTCCTCAGCAACTGCCATGCTGGGCAATTACAAATAAATGCCAGTAGGTCATTTCCACCTGAGTCAAACAGGTTTCCAAGGGACTCTAGGTAGGCATGTCCTCTGCTGGTGAGGGCTTCTTGATGGATCTTTGCAAGGGTTTGGCTTTGAAATATTTTCAGAACTTGGGGAAAAAATTCTCTCTGCCAGATGAGCACTTGCTCTGATTAATTTCAGGATCTTTAATACATGTTTCCCGGGGACACACAGGATTATTTTTTTTTTTACCCTTCTCTGCAAAAGAATAACAAAAAGCTGATTAAGCTGTAATTTTTCAGGTGGTTTTCACACATAGCTTATAACATACGTGCCAGTTTGGCGCTAGGAAGCGCTTCCAGAACATCAGCACAGCATAGTGTGACCAATGCAGCACACTATGCATTCATTGCATTTTGATAGATTGGATGCTTAAAGATAATTGGGCTATTGGGGTGTCTCTTAAACACAGTTGTAGATAGCAATGTTCTTGACTCCCTTTTAACAGCAAAATCAAAATAACTTTTTCCAGGCTGTGACAACAGAATATAAGGAGGGTTTGTTTGTGTAGCTCAGAGCTTTTCCCAACAGGAGGGCTGAAGAGGGTTTTACTCTGGAGCTGGTTCAAAATGGCTGGAATGGGCAGCAAGGATCAGTATTGTGGAGGCCCTGACCTTTGATAAGTGACTGATGGAAAGAAGCAGCACAGGAGAGGCTTCTGTCTTGGCTCTGGTTCTTGGATGGATGAGGAAGAGGCCTTTGGCAGAAAAGGGTGAAAGGTGACTAAATGTGAAACTGGGAGGAAACTCATTATAGTTATGCAACCTCCAGGTGACTTTCTTTCTGAGAAGACACCATTTGTTAGTTGTCCCACTGGCATTTGCCACTCATGCTGTCTTCTGAATATAAATCTTAATTATTTCTCTGCTTGACTTAGAAAGCTAAATTAAGTTTCATAGCAATGAAAATACAACAGCACCTTATTTCTTTGTTCTCCCTCCACAGAATTTCTTCTAGATTTTCTTTGCCTTTTCCCTTTCTTAGTGGTTCTCTTTCTGTCTGTCTAGTAGTTTAGCCAAAACAAAGAAACTTTTTCCACTGTCATGCACTCAGTCCCCATATCTCATTTGTTCTGTTGCTTTCTGTGTCCATCTCACCACGCTTCCAAAACTCCCATGGGCAAGCTCCACAGAATTTTGCTGTGGCAGTTCAGGACATTGGTGTTGTCTGGTCTAGCCCTTCTCCACAGGTTTCCCCCCACTGCAGCAGAGCCAGCAGACAAGAGCTTGTGCTGTGCCTGCCCCCGCTGGGTTACAAATAGATGTCTTAACTCAAAGCCAAGCCGAACAACCCTGTTACTACACTGGCCTTTGTGCAGGACTGCCTGGTGTACAGACCCTGGTACTGGGATGTAGCCTCTGGAAGAGCAGCTTGCTGGAGATGATAATTTAAAGTACTGGAGCAAGAGATGGTGGAAGTCCTCTGAGTACCCTTGGTTTCCTTATTGATACAGTGGCTTTCCCAGTGATCTGTAATGCATAGCTCTGCTGTTGACCCATCTGGATCTTGTTCCTCCATTTTATAGGTAAAGCTCACTTTGCATAGTTGTCAACATACTCCCAGGAACTGAATCTTATTATAATATGTAAAACCATTGTGAAAATGTGGCCTTGCTTTTCAGCAGTTCTGCAGTCACCTATCTTGGAGACATTGTGTTCCACTCTTGAATAAGATTCTAGACCAGAAAAAGAGTTAGACTGCATGGAGATTAACAGATCTGTTGTTAGTATCTCTGGCTACTGCAGCATGACTCACCCATCAGTGCTTGTCAGTGTCTGGTGTGACCTCATTGAAAGCTTCAACATCTCATATGTGAAGGCAGGTTGTAATCCAGTGTGGGAATCCTAAATAGGTGGAGAATGAAGTTCTGAGACTGTGATAATGCATACATCATAAACATCCCTCTGATATGCCCTCACCAGAAATACTTGGTTTTCTGAGGGTCTCTTAATGCTAGATCTGCCTTGCCCATGCTTCTGGTAAAAAACCAAAACATATCTAACTACTCAGGACAAAGAGAAACCAGTGTTAGTAGGAAAACTTCAGAGTGGATGGGACAGGTCAGGGAAGAGATGCTCTTTTATTTGCAAGGAAGAGCTAAAGATTCCTTTTTATTTATCACAGCTTGTAGAGGCTTTCTCTTTTCTCCCCCCACCCATATCAGTACATAGGGCTTTTGGTATGCTGGCTGAGGGAGACAGGTGAGAAAACAGCAAGAGGGGCTATCATAAAGGGAGCAGATGAGTGAATTAGCTTGTGGTACCTTACATGTTTAGCTTAAATATGTCGTGTGATGATGAGACAAAGTGGGAGGCAAGAGGAGTTTAGAAATCAGATGGTTCTCTTCAGCTGGTGCTTGCTGAGTAAACATGAAGCTTGTGCTCAGTGCCTCTGCCTCCTTCCCATGGGCTGTTCCACACCAGCAGGTACTAGTGATGCTGCTCAGTTAAGCTGAGCCAGCTGCTGGAATTTTAGTTGCAGAATCCATATGTAGTAAGACACAGTGGAAGTTATTGTCCTCTCCTGTGCTGCAGAGGCAGCTTTTAGCCTCTGAAAGCACAGGGCTGGTGTTGTGCCACTGGTATCTGCTTCCACTTGAACACCTAGCTGAAAGTGAAATCCTTGGTCTGGTTGCTGTCCTTAGGATATGTGAATGTCTGTTCTTATTTCGCTACAGGTGATTTCTGTACGTGGCAAAGTTGGCAGGGCCAGCCTAGCAGCTTTATCCCTATGCAGCAATGGTTGCTGCCTCTTGGCTTCCTCAACCCAATGACCTCAAAGCTGCTGCTCTTTGCTGGCTCCAGTGAGAAACCCAGAGCCTGGCACCCTGTATGAGAGCAAGGATCTTCTAGAAGATCTCTGCTTCAGTGGATCCCTAATTTTCATGACAGCAGCTTCTTATGGAGGACTTAGAAAAGTGTCTGGTATGGCAGGACCGGGAGACACTCTGCTTTTACAGTCCTGGTGACACCTTAGGAAGTGCAATGTAGCTGCACTGTCACAAAGCAGTTGATAACTTTGCAGAACTCACTGTGTCCCCTGCTGTGCTGTGGGATGGACCCTGGCACCTGTCTGAACGTAGTTATGTCCCTTCTGCAGACCCACTCTTCTGATCCAGATTCCTACCAGGCAAGTTTGTTCTTACCTTTTGCCTCAGGTGGATTTCTGCATGCCTTTTTTTTTTCTTGAGATGGGGAACATGGATTTTATTTTTGGGATCTGAGCAAATTCATTTTAGATTCTGGCCTTTCTTTAAGGAAGGCATTGAAGGTCATGGAGCAGAGGCATGCATGTGATATTTTTATAAATTTTTTTTTTTTTTTTTTTTTTTTTTGAGGAAATAGGCAGCCTTGTGCGTTTTCATCCATGGTTTCTCACCATCAAGATCATCCAGGTATTATCTGCATAGCTGTTTTGTGAATGCAGGGTGAAGTAAGCTGATGGTTCTGCCCAGTTTCTAGTACAAAGGTGTGCACATACACACAAAATACAGCTTATTCTCAAAATTAATGTCTGATGCTTTTTGCACAGAGGCCAAGGCCTAAATGAAGTTTTGAGACTGAGCATGTTTTCCCTGGATGATCTGAGGGATATGCAGCATGATGTACTGGTGGGCAAGAGATGGACAGCACTGCTGTGGGGCTTCTATGCTGCATTCAGCTGTGTGTGTGTTGGGCTAAATGATAGATCTGGTATCTGGAGTCCTATCGCTTGATTTGCATCTTAATTTTTAGTATCTTGACAGATTCTTCTTTCCCATACTGAAGCATAGCTCGGGTCCTAGTAGAGTCCTGCTCTTATCCCAGGCTCAATCTCACTGCTGCTCCCTGTGTTCATCTGGAAACGGACAGACACCATTTGTGCTGCCTGAATATCCTGAGTCACCGATTCCCAGCTGGCCTGTGTGCTGCAGTTTTCATTTCTTCCTTTACCACTGCACTCCCTAGAGGAGACGGGGCACAACTGCAGCTGTCAGCTAAAGCCTTTTACGGGCACTTGTCTAGATCCACACAATTGCTGGGGCACCTCTGCCCAGGTCTGTGGGCTGAGCTGCCTATGGTTTGTCTATATGTTTGGTGTTTCCATACCAGAAAACAGAACAGATGTAGGAATATTTAAAATATATTTTCTGTATATTTACTAGTAAAATATCTGCATTGTGGAGAATGTCCACAACAGAATGTCTATATTAAATAACTGGTGAAGACAAGTGATGATTCCAGTAATGCTCTCACAGTCAGGTAAATTGTGTGAAAATGGATGAAACCCCAGGAGCTAGGCAGGTGGTGAAAGGTAAAATTAACTCCTACACTAGCAAAGCTCTGCTAGTAGGAGCATTGGGCCCCTCATGTAGGAGCTGACAGGTAACTGGTCAGTTCATGCTGTCAGATGCTCTTGCATGCTGTGTTTGTTACCCTCCTTATGCAGTGTCCCAGAGCAAGGCTGCTGAGGCTCATTAGGGAAAGACTGCAACATGTTGGGATGTTATTTCATCTCATCAAAACGTTTTTGCTATGTAATGCTTGCTGCTAGACTTGTGCATAGCTCTGGGGGAAGCTGAAACACAAAACATTTCATTGAGCTTTTTAACCCAACAGGTCTTGACATATTGCTGCTGGACACATCTCTGTGTCTGATCTGAGCTGTGGCAGTTCCATTCCGTCCAGCTAAAATAACATATTAATATTATTCTCTCCCTGCCATTTCTACTTGACCAAAAAGTTAAAATCTCACTAAGGTACTTCTGATTTAAATGTCATAAAATATTAATTAATGGTCGTCCAACTTCACTGGCATGAAGATCGCAACATCTGTAACACAGACAGATTAATGTTTGCCTGAGACGGAATGAGATAAACCAGTTCCTGCTGAAATACCCAGTGAAATGCAGTGATGCTCTGTAAATCAAACCTTTGTTTGCAACAGGTTGTCAGTTTTGCTGGGAGGGACAGTCCATCCTCTTAGCAGGCACCAATCCTGCTGTGGAGAAATGTGGGTTGTGCTGACTCATGAAAACGGGTGCAAGTTGCGTCAGTAGAGTAAGGAGTGGCTCACCTTAGGAGCAGGGTGTAGGTTTTAGTGTGAGAGCTGTTGAAGAACCTTTAGAAGAAAGTTGTGGGGAAAATACATGAGAGAGACATTGACATCTGACTTGATGAAATTCTGGCCCCTGCATGAGGGGCTTGTCCCAAATGAGATAGTGGTATTAACAGTTGTGTGCCTGTCTGAAGTGTCTTGGGGAAGAATGTGCTATAGCTGAAGACAGCAAGACTGCTCAGAGGAGTATTCAGTCCTAAGAGGAGTTTTCGGGAGAGAGCTGGCTGACAAGTGTTCAAAACCTTGCATGTACAGTTACTTGCCTGTTCATCTTTTGTAGATCTGACTTATCTGTCCCTGTCCTAAATAAACACACTAGTTTCAGTATTTTGTGTCTCTTCTCATTTACCTCATATTTCATATCTTTCAAGCTTCCTTTTGTATCTCTGGGCCTAATTTTGTGAAATCCAGTTGCTTTGGCTTCTGCTCTGCCTGTGCTTTTCACCTGCTACGTAGGTCCAGCAAACTTGGCAACCAACCCTTGGGCACTCCAGAGAAGAAAACTGTCTAGACCAGACCCTTCTGCCCGATGCCCTGGATGTACCCCAGAGCTCCTGGGCATTAGTCTGTATTCAGAACAACACATTGCTATGCAAATGGTTCCTTTTTGCTCCTCCTACCTCCACAGAGTTACGTGCACCCGATTTCTTAGCAGGCCTAATGTTTATTGATCTCTTGCAAAGGCCTGATGCAAAGGAAGATGGATAAAATCTTTTCTGGTGTCTTTGTGGACTTGTAGTTGTACCTGTCTCCTCCTATGGAGTGAGGCAAATGGGAGTGAGGGAGCCCACAGAACAAATAGCGTCTTCTGCAGACCAAGAAACAGGGTGAGCTGGAGGACAGCAAAGTGGAGGCCCTACAGAACCTCTGCTATCCAGCAGAATGCAGGAAGATGTGTTGCTTTTTTTAAAAAAACAACAACAAAGATGAGAAATCGAAGTCTTGTGTAGAGTCCTATGGCATAGGAAGGACAGAGCTGCCTTGGTGCAAAGTCACAAGCTGTTCTCATTCACAGTTAAAGCCCCTGTTGCCCTGGGCAAACACAGCCTGTCAGTGTCCTGCAGCTTACCATACAGAGATGTGACCAAAATAGCTCCACAACTTTACAACGTGGCTAAAAATAGCTTGCAGGTCAGTTTTTTTTCTTAGAGGTAGTGGTGACATCAGCGGGAGAATACTCTTGCTGCTGTTCGGTGCAGGTAGAACTGGGCACATAAAAGGGGAACAGCAGCAGTTGAATTAGCTAAGCAGCCTTGAATGATGAGAGGTGACAAGGGGTGGGAAAAGACTATGAAGGTGCAGCAAGAGAGCTGGACAAAGAGTCCAGGCAGTCTGGGCAGACCCTCTGCCATAGACCAGTTAGTGTGGTTAGACACAGATGATTTCTCCTAGGGTTTTATTTCCATGCTGTCTGAGAAGCATTGGTCTGGTCATTTAATTGTGTCTTGTGTCAGGATGTGTCACTGGGCTGGCCAGCCAACAGCAGCTGTTTCTTGCTGCTTATTTCCAGACAGTGAAGGCAGCCCATGACATCACCTCTGGCCAGTGGCAGATCAAAGGCTATGGCTGTGGCCATGTCAGGTGTGTTTTGCTGTGGCCATTCAACCAATGAGTTGATCTTTTATGGTGTGATTGCACATGGAGAAATCTGGATGGCCCTTAGTTTTAGAAGGATTTCAGTATTTGTTCTTGGGCCAAAAAAAAAGCTGTTTTTCCAAGGCTGAACTGTATATTGTTGTAAAGCATTACATTTTACTAAAGAAGCAATGCTGCTCATCATGATCCTCAGAGTTTTAGTCTCTGTTGTGTATACTGTCTGGCCATGGAGGTAAGTCTCAGCCAGGTTTGGCAGTCAAGTGCCTGATCTGAAATGTTACAGGAATCTCATGTAGATTACGTGAGGTTTGCCATGCCTGCAGTCGCCTGGGCAGCTGAGGGAAATGTACTGCAGCACACAATTTCCTTTGTGCTGCAGGTTTCATGCAGAGTGGTTTTTATGGTGCTGAATGAGAGGAAGGAGGTGACAAAATTGTGAAACATTGAGGCCGGGTCATTATTGTCAGACGAGGACAGAGTCCTGTAGCCAGTCAGATGTGACAGAACGCACTTGCTGATGCTGCTACCAGGAAGCTTGAGAGAAATGTGACTGAATGACAGCAGTGCGCATGTGCCTGTGGAGGAAGGAGGCTATCTGCAAGCTCTTGCAATGCTTTTCTCTGCCCAGCAACATCCTTTCCTTGCATTCTTCTTAAGCAGCCATTCTGCGTTTATGATCTGTTGTATTCTTCATATAGAATCTGAGCCATCTTCATTGTAACAGCAGTTGGCTGAGAGAAAGGACAGCCAGGACCTCAGGTTTGCTTTGAGTAAGTGCTATTAAATAGGGCAAAAGCACTACAGTTACTGTTCTCTTACACTAATGTGAGAGTCTTCTAGGACTTCTGTGGCTCTGTGATCAGCCCCAGTCTCCACCCATGCAAAATGTCTCATGAAGAGGGAGACTTTAGCCAAATCCATCTCCAAATTTACAAGTATGAGAGAATTCTGGGCAAGATCAGCAAGATCATTTGATGCACAGCTAAGCTGAGCTGAAAGTAAGCTGTCAATAAAAAAAGGAAGCTCTGCATCCCCAGCTGTGTGCTTCTAGTGCTTTTTGAAGCTGTAAGCCACCATGATCGCAGGCTGTAGTTAGACTAGGGTGTAGGTAAAATCAACTCAATACCACTCCCATGACCATTTATAAGCACAATCATTTCTGAGCACTGCAATACAGCTCTCTCCCCAGCCTGCCCCTTTCTTACAGTGAATGTTGCTCCCTGCTCTGCCCTGCCCAGCTTGTAAATGTAGTTCCTCTGCCTCTTTGCAAATGAGCTGCGTAGGTAATGGGAGGAGGTTCTGACCCTGCCCATCCCAGCCAGTCGTAAAGACTCCGTGCTTCTTTGGCTTCCTGGAGTTACTGGCCACAGTGAATCTTGTGCGTCTAAAACTTTTTTTGTTGTTGTTGTTTCTCTAAATGGTCTGTCTTTTGCAACAGGAGGTCATTTCCCAGTGGGGAAAACAGGCTGGTGATGCGGTAGGCAGTCAGCTTGTCATTTGGATAAGATCCAGAGCCGATTAGTTTGGGCGCAGCAGTGTGCTAACACAGGCAGAATGCACCCAGACTGGCTCCAGTCGAGATAGCGCCGATCTCCCCACACTGCTCTCCGCTGTCCCCCGTTCAGCACGAGCGCAGGTCCCTCTCCTCGCCTGCACTGGCGTGCCCGCAGGAAACCATCATTTGCACCCAGTGCTGCTTGACTGTGTCTTAATGGGTGGCAAACCCTCCCAAAGCAAATAGTGATTTACCTGTCTGCACTGACTCAGCTATGCCGAAGGCAGGAATCGGAGCTAAGTCCGGTTCGGTATAGGCTATAGGTAAAGAAAAGCCTTCCAGAGCACATACTGAGGCATTTTAATGGAATTCAACACTGACCCGGGAAGTGTGCTGAGGTGAGCAATGCTGCATTAGGCAATAGCCTACCCAGGAGCCATTAATCTCTCAGTATCTGTAGCCCTGTGGTTGTAAGCACGGGGGAGGTTCTTCCCCTGCCTGCAATTACTAGCTATCAACTGGGAATTCAAAGGAATTCGGGCCATCTTTAGGAAGTACCTACTCTTTGCCTCCTCTCAGGAAGCAAGGTCCTTCATTACAGCCTGTCAAGGCAAGGGGCTCACAGGCAAGAAGGAAGGGCAGGAAACCTACTGGGCTTCACTTCTTATCAACTCTAAACTCTTTCCATAGTCCTAGCACTGTGAGTCAGCAGTTCTAGAGCCCAGAGCTGTTTACAGCAGCAATCGGTGTGATGGTACTGGGTAGGTGAGGTGCGGGGGTACGTGTGGGGTGTGTGTGTCTGAAATGAGAAGCCCTTGCCCAGGTGCAAGTGGGGAGGTTACCTATTGTCTTTCCAAAATGGGACTAACAGGGAGCAAAGGCATGGATACCCTGAGTGGTGACTGCAGTGGAGCAGTTTACAGTATAAGGAGTTTCCTGGAATGAGTAAGGGAATCAGAACTTGACAGAGATGTATATATTGTGTTGTCTTAGTTCACGTACAATAAAAAAACAAAAACAAAAAAAAAAAAACCTCCACAAATGTTTGGGGTTATGAGTATAGTGGGATAAAGGTAACACTTTCCACCTCAGGAAGTTATGGATTCATTTTGCCTTGGCCTGGCTAGATTGGCTGCATGGCAGGAAGGCTCCCAAAACTCTACAGGTCACAGACCAAACTCTTAGGTTACTTGCACTGGAACAATGAGCCATGGCGTATCTTGCATCACCCCGTGAAAGCTTTTTTGCCTATATCTGGCTGGTCAGACTGGCTGGATCTCATGGCAAAGGGAGGTAATATCACAGCCAGGGTGGACTATTTTAGATCAGCAACCTCAGTTCTGCAAAGGTGTTTATTTTGAAAATTCTAGTTTCCATAGCAATGTCGTGCTGTTCTCCCTTGTCTCTCTCCTATTACTCCAATCTTAGCAGCCATTAGATAAATTATCAGCAAGGCAAGCCTTAACATTTTTTTTATCTTGAATAATTTTATATATGTTGGTTCCTTAGTGAATCAGACCCAGTTAGTCAAGGATTGACTCATATCCTTTCCTGGGGCCAACATGAGGTCTGTTTCAGTGTAAAGATTATAATAATTAATATTATTAACTGAATTTGGTATATGAATTCCTAGGCTACTTTCTGGTAGAGCAGGGGTCATATCTAGAATTGCAGTTCAATTCTAGAGGAGTTGTTTGTTAGGTCTTTAAATTTTACTTGTGTATTAATATAGCTCCATTAGGACATAATATTCTTCTTCCATACATGTAGTAAAGAAACTCTTTTGTAAGGGTTGCTGTGTACTGCTATTCAGCTGCTTTTCTCCACCCCAGAGGTGACTTATGGACATAGTCCCCGTTCTTATTGCCAACAGAGCCAGCACTTGTGGCTCATTCGTTCATTCTTCTCTTTCACTATGTACAAAAAACCAAACCAAACAAAAAAAAAAACTATTTAAGAAAATAAAACAAGCTGCCTTTTTTTTTGTGGTGTTATTTGTTTTCTAGTGCATCTTGTCTTCCTGGTCAAGGAACTACTAGTCTTGCCAGAATGGTTATGCAAGTTGGAATGTAAAAATCCCAGACTTAACCCTGCAGCAGTGGTGGCATGCAAAAGGAAAAGATGTATTTATTTTGATGGTGTAGTTTGCCTTTTAAGGAGATGGTTTTGTGAGTTCTTTTGCCTATATGAACTGTATCTCTACCTGGGGAGCTGTGCCAGAGTAGCTGTTTCACAAACCCTTTGCTGTGAATAGTAGCCTTTGTCCAGTAATTCAGTCCTCCTAAGTAGGCAAGCAGTGATGTAAAGAAACTGTGTGGGAGAACAAGAGTAGCACTGCGGAACAGATTGCAAGATAAGGAAACAGGGCTAAAGATGAGGTGAGAGTTAGCCTTTGACTGTCTTCTGCAGTGTTGTTGCCTTGTAATTAAAACATCTGAATTTTTATAAATTGGAGCATAGATCCATTAAGTTGAGGATTCAAGAACCCCTCTGTGGAATCTAGATGTTAACAGGCATCTGCTGCCCAGTGACCATTGCTTGCCTTGCAAGTCATTACCAGTCTTTGGTGCCTTGTATTTTCCCCCCTGTCTAGCTACAGCCATCAGCTGTCTTGTTTGTATTCAATTCATGAGCTCTTTGGAGTAGATTGGTTTATTATGAGTAAATTTTGCCCCCTGCTTCTATTTGAGCTCTCCAGGTGCTGGATACCTTGCAGAAATCTCCTTTTAAATCCTAGGAAGTAGAAGTTCACTTGTGCCCTGAAGAATGACAGAGACTAATCCTTCGAAAACTTCTATTTTTAGATGTTAAATATTTCCTTTTAGCTCAATTATGCCCATCCTTTGAGAATACTAATAAAATCGTGTTCTTAACAACGTTGCATGTCAATGGATTCCATATAGATGCAAAGCATTAAAGGGTGGCTGCTTATCTTTTCATGTACTGCTGTGGGTTTGGTTTTGTTTTGTGGGGGGTTTTTTGTTTTGTTTTTTGGGGTTTTTTTCTTCTCACCTTCATGTTCTTGTGCCCTATCCTTTATGTTTTGAGATAAGGTGAACAAAAGTTCTCCAACTGCTATCTTTAAACTATGCATTCTGTAATACCTTCACTGGGGACTTCCTGATTCACTCCCTCAGAGGCGAATGGTCTTTTTAATTCTCCTTCAGACACTGGCTTTTCTCAGTCCCTAATCTTGCAGTCAACCATCATTGCTCTTGTCACATAATGAAACAGTCACTGCAGTAATAACCTAAATAATAACCCTTACAGAGTCAATGTTCTGCCAGTGCTGGCCATCGTTAGGTTAGATCCTGAGTCCAGACACAAGTATTGAGGTCCCGGTGTCCAGATGCAGACCTACCCGATACATATTTAAAAAAAAGTAATTAAGAATTCCCTGTTTCAAAATAATACATGCTTGGTAACCAAATGGAACGAGAATGCAATGTAAGCGACTAGCAACCTTGTGACTGTTGTGTTGTATAACAAGATAAAAACTGCTTGGGATTTGTGGATTGGGCTTTTTTCTCATTTGTCTTCCAGAGGTCAAAGTCCACTGCAAGCAGTGACTGACACAATCCCCTGTGTAAGTCAGGCTAGCCTGCCTGTGTGTCATGTCCTAACACAAGGGCAGTTTTTGTAAGAGCACCTCAGAAGGCGTTTGCTCAGATTTCTGTGGTCCCCATGATGATCCTAGGAAGCAGGAGGAGATCCAGAACTGTCTGAAAGCCCAGAGACAGGATTCTTTGAAATCCCAGACATATAATGATGTGAGACTTGGCCGAGGCCAACCTGCTAGCCTGCCTCCTGTGCTGCTGCTTTTATGTGTCCAAGAAGCTGCCTCCAGTTTATGTGATTGCACTCTAGTAAACAATTTTTCATGCAGATACAGGCAGCAGCTGTTACTCATGCCTGTGTGAACACTTCAATGTGTTTACAACAGGGGATGTTCTTCGCATCTACTCCTATTAAACAATGGTTGTGGCCACCAGAAGGAAGTCCCACTGGCTACAGCCGTTCTGTTAGAGCTTGCTCAAAACCACTTTGAAGAGTGGTCACGCCATTCCTCTTTGGGCACTTGATGGGATTGACTCACAAATATGAGCAAAATAAAATTAGATGGTTTAAGTGTCTGCAAACCCAGCTGTGTCCCCACTGCCTGATTCCTGAAAGGGGTCATCCCTGCCACAGGGATGCAACTCCTGAGTTGCTGTAGTGACAACCTACTCTTCAAGGCATTAATACTTCTCTAGCTCCTTCGTGAAACAGTTCAGGAAGCTTAACCATGAGAAAAATATGCACTTTTTTTCATCTGAAAAGCTGTCTTTGGTTAAATTTCTCCAACAGGCTCAGAGAAGCAGCAGTTCTGCTGCAAAAGCAGGGCAGAGGCAGGCAGAGGAACGACCTTCCCATTTGGAAGCAGCTAGGCAGTACGTCACTTTTGCTGCCACTCAAAACTATGCCCTATAGTTATTTTTGGTGCTGGGCTGCCTTTATTTTCTGGAAAGTGAATGAAGGTTGAATGTAGTGTGCTTATGGCATTTGGAGGTTATGTTTATAGGGGGGAAAAATATCTTAATTCAGCATGTGCTGAACGGAAACGTTTAAATTGTCAGGGGGTGGGAAAGGTACATTCCTACAATTCAGTTAGGGGTTAAATCCTTTTGTTAATTTTTTTTTTTTTTTTTTTTTTTTTTTTTGGCTGCTTTTTAAGACCTCTAACCCAAAGTCTACTATCAAGCTGTCTCTAGAGAGAAAAGTCTTTAAAGAGACCTGCTTTGTGTCTATAAATAATGTACACAGCAGAGTACAAAAATGGAGTCAGGGAGAGGCTCCACCTTAGCTGAACATCCTGGTCAAGGCCAGAATTGTGAGCTCTGTGCACAGCTGGACCCCTGGCCGGGCAGAAGGCTGTGAGGAGGGAACACTGTCACCCCTGTCTCCCATCCTGACTAAACTATCTCTCAGATCCGAGTCTTCCTCCAGCATCTGAATATCAACTGGTAAATTGTGACTGCATTGTACAGAAATATTAGATTTTAGTGTTCAGTTGTGGCAAGGTTTTGAATAGTATGGTTATAAACATATATGGAACTAAGCATCTGCTTGAGTGCTTTGTTAGGTTGGATGAGTTAGAATATAGAGAATGTTGTAAGTCTGAACCCTTGATATAAATGAAAACACTCTGGCAAAAAAATGTAAATAAATGCCACACATGCTTTGTATAAGAGCCCTTCCCAGTATCTATAAATATGATAATTTTGATGTTTCCCAATTCTCAGTTTTAAATGGGAGACAGACACAAGAAATATACAAAGCCAGCATTTTTCTCTGCAGATTAATTTTATAGTTTTGGTTCTAACTTACCTTAAAACACTTAATGGAAATTAAATGTCGAGTCTTAAAGAAGATTGCCTCTGAAAGGAAATTATTTGTTCTTAGAGAATCACTAGAATAGCTTCTCAGTTTAACTGCATTTTCCTGTGAATTCAAAATTCATCTTGGGTCAGAACCTCCAGGAAAACCTTCTCGTGATTTCTGTAGCAATTGATTCATTCCTTGCTGCCTTTGCTCTGCAGCTTTAAATGGCAGGTTCTCTGAAAAGCCGTCTACTTCAAAGCGTTATAAAATAAAGCTTTGAATAAATTACCGAGTTAGAAATTAGGCTGGCTGTGCCCAGCTTTGTACCTGGATGTGGGAATACTTGGCACTGGGGGTGGAATCATGAGGAAAATTACCTCTTTGCTTTGTATGAGACCCCCCTCTGGCTTGCCGAACTTGGAGCATTATGAAGGAAAACTGCTGCAGAAGCAGAGGCACGGAAATCTCCATTTTCCCTTTTCCACATCCCAAACAACTGTTGAATATTAATACGCAGAGTTGCTGGTGCAAGGTTGTGCTAACCACGGGATTGATAGCAACTGTAGCTTCTGAAGACTCCGTGTCCCAGCATGGCAGGGAGGAGAGGCCAAGCTGTGGTGCAGCACTGTATGTAGATTTCTGGTATACCCCGATTTGTCCATAATTGTTTGCTTTCTTCAGAGTCTTTTGAAGTTTATGTCTTCAAGCCTGTTCCTTATATTAAAAATAAATTCTTTCAAGCCACCAATAAAATGTCAACTGTGATTAAAGCCTGACTCCTCATTTTAAGACTTGTCTCCCTTGCAATGTGAGGTCACCCTATGAGTCAGCGTTTGAAAGGACCGTTATTCCTGAGAGCATGGGTAAGGCTCAAAGTTCACAGTTGCTTGCTTAAATGGTTTCACTGCATTTTAAATTGCTTTGCACTGAAAGAAATTTAAAGTGTGGGGCCCATTTGGCAAAGAGCTGTTGATTTTTCAGGTACCTCAAATCTTGGAAAAAATCCTCGTTATGAATGTAGAAGTTGGTGTTTCTGGTAGGAAAAGTTTTACCTCCTCTGTATTAGAGGAGGGTAGAGGGGGAAGCTGTGATTAAGACATGAACTTTCAGCTCTGTTCTCTTGAAATAAAACTTGATAACTACACAATCCGTGGGTAAGGGCTCTGGTTTTGTACAGTGCCCAGCAGAACAGAGCCAAAGTTTGAGAGGGCTTTCTAGACACAGAACTTATTTTTAGTATTCTAATAAAGCTGCAAGTACAAGCCCCGAGAAGCAAGGAAATACTATTTTTAAGACCATCTATTCAGCCTGTTTGTTCCTGAGGTGCACATTAATTATAACAGTCTTTAACTCCCCAGTCACATTTTCTTTTGTCACTCTTCCTCCCTGTTTGATGGGACGTGGAGTAGTTGGAGGTAATTAATCACACGGAGTAGTGAATAACTCGGAGCAGGACTCTGACTCCAGCCTGTGTCAATCCCAGCTCTTTCCATCCCTCTCTCTGCCCTTTCCCTACCTTCCTAATTAACTCCTGTTCCTCACAGCTCTGCATTCAAACCAAGCCCCTTTGTCTCAGTGCTGCCTGAGTTTCCGTGGAGTTTGTGCTCGCTCTGCCTCAGCATTGAGGGAGGAATGGGTGCTGCTGGCCGGGAGAGGCGATTCCGAGGGGGAACCTCCCTGGCCTTTTCCTCCTGCTCCAAGGCAGCGTGCTCAGGGCACGGGCAGGAGGAGTTCACATCATTGAGCTGAACATGCTCCAGTGGGAATCATCGGGGTCTGGAACGGTATGAAATTGTTTACAAATTTAGCCAAGTTATAAGTTGTCTCCCCCTTCCCCTCTCAGGCTTTCTAACAACGTGATTTTCTCCCGAGTGCTTTTCTCGGAAGCGGACAGGAGCATGTGTTGAGCCTCCCAGTCCCTCTCCAGAGCCGGTACTGGACGCGCATCGCGCTCGGCCAAGAGCCCCCGGGGCAGGGACTCCGGCCGGGGCTACGCAGCTGCCGGGCGGAGCCTGGGAGGAGAGGGGGGGCTCTGGCGGGAGCCTCTGCGGCTCATCGCGGGGTTTTTCCCCAGGCTCCCGTGACTGCGGCTGTGAACCCGGCCGATCACGGTGCTCCCACTTCCTGTCCCTGCCCAAATCCCCTCCAGCGTGGTCCCCTTGAACGCTACTCCTGTAGCCCCAGCCTGCTGCAGCCACCCGCTGGGCAGCAGGCCGCAGTTTACCCCCTCGTTTACGGTAAACCGAGGCCGTGCTGCCCCCACCCCCGAGCCGCCCTCCTTCTCCTGGGCCACTCTGCAGCCCCTCCGGGGGGGTGAGGCCGCGGCGCCGAGTTATGAAACACTCCCGCTTCTGTGTGAAGCGAACGAAGTCACGGGGCGGCTGCTGGGCTCCCAGGCCTGACTCAGCGGGGAAGGGCAGGGGAAGGAGATGGCTTCGGCCGCATTGGCACCGGGAAGGAGAAGGAACGAAGCCCACCCGCCCCAAGGCAGCCCGGTCTCCGGCAGTGCGGCCTCACCTGCCGCTGCCCCCTTCCGCCTCCCCCCCGAACGTAGGCGGCCCACCCGAGCCGGATCCCCCCACACCGCCTCGCTTCTCGGCCGGGCGCTTCCTTTTCCGCCGGCCGGGGCGGGGCAGGGGGCGGTCGCGGCGGCGCGGCTCGCTGATTGCAGGGCGGGCGCTGCCAGTCCGCCGCCGCCTCCCCCGCGCCAGCCGCGTCCCCGCGCCGGAGCCAGCAACGGCCCAGCAACGAGCGCCTAGCCCGGCCCGGCCCCGCCAGCCGCCCCCCATGGAGGAGCAGCCCCACCACCACCATCATCACCATTACTACTACTACGGCCACCACCACCACCAGAGCGCCTACCTGCCGCCGCCCGACGGCCGAGCGCAGCCTAAGCCGCCGCTCCGACACGAGCACAAGCACGGCGGCCCGCAGCACCAGGAGACGCCGAAGCGGAGAGCAGGTCCGGGGTTGTGTAGCGGGCCGGGGCCTGTGACCTTCGCGGGGCGGCGGCGGGGCCCTCCTCCTCCTTCTCTGCCGCCTCCTCCCCCGGCCCGGCTGGAAGCTTCTCCGCCGCGCTGGGGCCGCTTCCTGTCCGCCATGTTGGGGCCGGCGCGGCTGCGGGAGCCGCGGGGCCCGCCGGCACCGCCGCCGCCCGCCGGGCACGTGGGGCTGGGCCCCGCTGTCCCCCGCCTGGGCCCAGCCCAGTCCAGCCGCGGAGGGGTAGGGGGGTGGTGGGTGGCGTGCGAGGCGTTGGTTAAAAATTGATGAGCATAAAAATCAATGAGTCAGATAAGGCGGAGGGGCCCGGCCCGGCCCCGCTGGCGGGAGCGGGGAGGAGGTAGCGGCGGCGCGGCCTGGCGGGGCCCGCTCCGGCCTGGCCTGGGGGCCTTCCCTGGCAGCCGCCCGTAGCCGGGGAGTGGAGGGGCTGGGGTTGCTGTTCCCGGGTCCGCGTCGGCCGGGAGAGGGGCTGTGCCGGGTCGTGCTGGCCGGGCGGCAGCGCCGCAGAGGCGGTGGCCGGGCAGCCCTGGCTGCGGGGGGGTGGTGGGGGGGGAAGCTGCTCCCGGGCAGGTTTGGAGCCCCCATGGCACTGCTGGGATGCTGCCCGGCTGCTGCGTCTTTTAAAAAAAAAAAAAAATAAAAAAATCACATTTCGGGGACTTGTGGTGGTTCAAAGCAAGTGCGTGATTATAAGAACAGTCGGAACGCCACGTACCTTCCTTTTTTTTTTTTTTTAAATTTTATTTCCTCATCCTTGAAATTTTAATTTAGATAATCAGGCGGGAGATGGTCAGGGACCTGGCTTGCACCAGGGGTAGATTTCTGTGGTACCCCAGAGCCAGGCACGGTGCCCCTGCGTACAGCCCCTGGAGAGGGGCAGGGAGGGACCTGATCAGCCATAAGCTAAAATAAGTTACTGGGCAAAAATAAGCGGAGTAGTCATTTCACCGTTTGCAGCGTGCCCAGGGTTTTAAGATGCGCTCATTCTGACACCCCTCCCTTTCCAGCTATGAACCCATTTGTGAGATTGCCAAACACTCTTTTGCCCGTTCCTTTTGAAGTCCTTTTGTGATTTTTCTCCCCTAAATTTTGGTTTCTGTACCTCTGTGCCCTGACCAGAGCCAGCTGTGCCAAATGTTCATTTGGAGAAAACTCAGGCAGCTGAGTTGTGAATACTTGAAAATTGGAACTAGAAACTGCTGACACACTGCCTTACTGAAATGGATCTTGTTCTTCATTTTATTCTTTCTCTCCTCATCTGCAATGGTCTTATGACCACTCTTATTGTTTGGTTTCATTAACTCAGAAGTCTTGAGTCATACAAGGTCAGCTATAACACGTTGCTTTTGTGAAGGCTTCCTCTGCACGTTATTCTGAAATGCTTAATTCTTAGTCCTGGAGTCAGATGAGAATCCCATCCTACCAGTTTCCTCTGGGGTGAAGTATTTATGGTTAATATTCTTAACAGCGTATTTGAAAGTTATAGTGGAAGTCGTGGTGGTTACAGATACTTGCATGTAGCAAAATCCCTTTTGATCCCCCTCGGCAAACTCAGTTGTGGAATTTCTGTAAAGATTCCTACAAGGATTCTTGTGTTCCTGACTTGCACAGAATTTGAGCAGTTACATCTGCCAGACATCTGAGGCTCCAGGATGTGAGGATAACAATGATTTTCAGTACAGCAGTTAATTTCAGCAGTATCAGCAACAACAAAAACCTTTTTTAATCTGGAGGTTTGCCTGCTCTCATTCTTGGGGGACTCCGTGCACTGTACTGACTTCACACCACCGTGGCTGCAGATGAAGCCTTAGGTGGGTCAGTTGCAGGAGATATAAGGCTTTCCACCCTCGGGAAGGAGAACGGATGAGTCAGAGGAGCAAGGATAGTGCTCTTCCTGGAGGAGCGGGTGCAGTAGGAGGGAGTCCCTCTGCTTGGTCTGCAGCTGGGCACAGAGTGCTTTTCCCATCTCTCACTGGGGCTTCAAGGTTTCTCTTGGACCATGGTTGCCAGGGTCCTCAAAAGGAATAGGTCCATGGCTAGAGATTTTTATTTAAAAATAAAAAAGTTGAGGAAGATAAGATTGTTCATTCTGGACTGTCCTGGGCTTCCAGCTTCCCTTGAATTGCAGTCTCAGGATTTGCTTCAAAACTGTAAGGCTTATAAATGAACTTGAGAAGCAAAAGGGAAAGCTGAGTTTGCAGCATAACCTCAGGGGTTGATGCGTTGAAGGCCTCAGTAAGTATTGTCCTGCTTGGGTCTCAAGCTAGTGATGGATCTCCCAGGGACTGTGAGATACTGGTTTCTCAGTGGGCAGGAGGCCAGTTGCCAGAGCTGGTGGAAGGGTGCTTGCAGGGATGTGTTTCCTCCCAGTTTTAACACCTCTCCAAAGCTAAAGAGCACGTGTAGGGAGGTGTTGGTTGCTATTTTGAAATGATGTGAGGAGTTGGGAGTTCCAACTGGACTTGCACATGTACTTTTGGAAAAAAACTTTTTTTTTTCTCCCCCCTTTACTAGAGATGGTGTTTGGGAGGAGAGTGGGAAGGAGGGCTGCTGGTGTTGCAGGCCTGGGAGATGATTTTAGTTGGCCCTTGTATGGATTCTAAATTTCAAAAGATCTCATAGCAAAGGCAGCAGATCCCTCTGTCTTGAAGCATCCTGGGAATTTTTTTTTTTTCCCTTCTGTGTGACCTGCAAATAGTAGCTGATGAAATAGTTCTCCAGCTTGCCAGTGATCTTTGGTACAGTATATTTTCCTTACATAGTATCTGTATATACTTTTGCTTTGTTTTGTTATCTATACATCACCCTGTTGTATGTGAGAGTCAGTAGCTGCTGCTACTTTTTGCTTAACCCTTCTCACCATGGCTTCCAGTGAAGAAGTGTATACTTCTGTAGGTTGAAGACTAGACATTTTCCTATTTTGAAATGTCTGCTTGAGGAAACTGTATGTGTTTGGGACTGATTACAGTTTTCTGCAATCAGAAGTTTAATGTTTCACATTCTAATTCTTGCCTTTTGTTGTTTTTGGCTTTCTTGTAGGCTACGGAGAGCTAAATGGTAACGCAGGAGAAAGAGAAGTGTCATTAAAGGGCCTGTGCTCTGATGAAACAACCACCCCGGGATCCAGGGTACCCAATGGCAGCCAGCAGCTTGTAGATGCTAACGTGACCCCAAAGCAGACTGTGAAGGCCGGTGCTTTGGGGAAAGCTGGAATCAAACCCAAGAACTTCATTCAGAAAAACAGCATGGACAAAAAGAATGAGAAGTCCTACGAAAATAAACTTAGAGAAAGCCAGTCCTCAGAGAAGCCAGAGGGAGTGTCCGTTCCCAACGGTGTGGTAACCAATAATTCTGGCTATATCACGAATGGCTACGTAGGCAAAGGGGCCGATAACGATGGAAGCGGCTCCGAGAGTGGATATACTACGCCTAAGAAACGGAAAGGCAGGCGCAACAGTGCCAAGGGTTGTGAGAACTTGAATCTAGTGCAGGACAAAATAATGCAACAGGAGGTCAGCGCACCAACCTTAAAACAGGAACTTGAGAGTTTCAAGCCTGATTATAGTGAACAAAAGGGGAACCGAATTGAAAATACTAAGCCTGTTTGGAAATATGAGGCTGGAGCTGGTGGAGCAGGCCGGGGAAAGCCTGGGCTTGGGGATGTACAGCGAAAAAACTCTGATGCCAAACCTGGGATTAGCAGCAAGAAGTTTGATGACCGGCCCAAAGGGAAGCACGCGGCATCGGCTACGTCTAAAGAGGACTCGTGGACCTTATTTAAACCACCCCCGGTTTTTCCAGTGGACAACAGCAGTGCTAAAATTGTTCCCAAAATAAGTTATGCAAGTAAAGTTAAAGAAAACCTCAACAAAGCAGCTCAAATCCCATCCACATCATCTTCGTCGTCTTCGTCATCTGCCGGGGAAACTCAGGCCCAAACATCAAGTCGACTGTCCCAGGTCCCCATGTCTGCGATGAAATCTGTTACTTCTGCTAGCTTCTCGAACGGGCCCATTCTAGCAGGGACTGATGGAAGTGTGTATTCTCCAGGGACCCAGCCACTGCTTGCGACTGCTGCTAGTACTGTACCATCAACCTCCTCCGAGGCGGTAGCCCAGGACGTGACTACAACTGCAACAGCTCTCGAACAAAAGAAATCCAGCCTTTTTATCTACCCTTCAAATATGCAAACTGTGCTTCTGGGTACAGCGCAAGTCGATTTCCCATCGCAGGCAAATCAGCAGAACCTGGGAGATATCTTCCAGAATCAGTGGGGCTTGTCATTCATAAATGAGCCCAGCGCTGGGCCCGAAACTGTTGTGGGGAAATCTGCGGATAATCAGTTAATGGAAGTGACATTTCAAGGGGAATATCCTGCCACTTTGGTTTCACAGTGTGCTGAAATCATTCCCTCAGGAACTGAACAACCTGTGTTTCCTAAGGCTTATGAGCTGGATAAACGGACTAGCCCTCAAATTCTTAGTGCTATTATTAAGCCCGGGACTGCTGTTGAGGGTGGTGTCTTATCTTTGGAGTCGCATCACACAGGTGACCTACAAAAGGCAGACACCAGTAGCCAAGGTGCTTTAGTGTTTCTTTCAAAAGACTATGAAGTAGAGAATC
Organism: Megaceryle maxima; assembly: GCA_024605025.1. Classification (NCBI taxonomy): domain Eukaryota; kingdom Metazoa; phylum Chordata; class Aves; order Coraciiformes; family Cerylidae; genus Megaceryle; species Megaceryle maxima. Next base: position 872 of record JANHGN010001267.1, on the reverse strand, counting down.
CTCTGGCCTCTCCTACGAACAATTTGCTAGCCTCCGCCAAAGAACAGAGGTACCAGAGAGGCCTAGAAAGGAAAGATAGCTGGGGTTCTTTTGACCTGAGGGCTGCTATTCTATATCACACTAAAGGTAATGGCTTAACTCGCTGCCTGAGTTGATTTTGTTTTTAAGTGCAATATTCTAATATCATCTGTTCCTTACAGCAATTCTGATTGTTTTAAAAATGAGCTTTTTGCTTGTGTATTTCTAGTGGCAATAAGGGCTTAGAGTTACTGAAATGGTTGTTTAATTAATGTTAAGAGGTATTTGTTTTCCTTTTCCTGTGGACAAGCATAAGTGAGGTTGCCAGGGATGATACTTAGCTAGTGTGGTTTACATTTTAATTCCTATGGAATGAGCTGATCCTACTGAGCTTTTCAGCAATGGAAGGAGTTAATTGTGTATGTTCTGTTCCAGCTTCACCAGGTGATACTCTGTACTGAAAAGGCTTCATAGTCTCTACTCACACCTCTACCACCAAAGTGTTGCAGCTTCTCCCCTGGGCAGATCAGACCATGAAATTATGGCTTTGAAGGAAGAAAAAAAAAAATATTCCTTTGCTTTTCATGGTGTGAATTTTTTTTTTTTTTTCCCCTAGCAACCCCACAGACACACACTTCCCCTGCCCTTCTTCAGTATTGTGGCAAGGGCAAGACAAATCTTTGCTTATCAACTCTTCTGTAAGCTGCAGATTGAGTTCTCCAATTGTCTTTGTAGACCAAATCTTTCAGATGATTTTATTGCTTTCATGGAGGCCTTTGTAGTCCAGCTCTTTTTTTTTTTTTTTTTTTTTTTCCTGGTTAGGTTTTTGGGGTTTTTTTTGGTTTGCGGTTTTT
>JANHGN010001265.1:35213-53147 GCA_024605025.1 Megaceryle maxima | reverse complement strand
GGCAGGACCCGGCCTTTGGCCTTATTGAAACTCATGGAAATGGCTTTGGCCCAGCGACCCAGCCTATCCAGAGCCCTCTGTAGAGCTTCCCTATCCTCAAGCAGATTGACACTTCCACCCAGCTTGGTGTCATCTGTGAATTTACTAGGGGTGTAATCCATCCCCTTATCCAAACTGTTGATGAAGCTGTTAAACAGGAGTGGCCCCAGCACTGAGCCCTGGGGAACATCACTCGTGACTGGCCACCAACTGGATTTAACTCCACTGACCACAACTCTTGGCACTCGTCCATCTGACCAGTTTTTCACCAGGAGAGCGTATGCCCACCCACACCAACAGCAGTCGCCTTCTCCAGTAGAACGCTGTGGGAAGCGCTGGCAAATGCCTCACTAAAGTCAAGATAGACAACATCCACAGCCTTACCTTCATCCTGCAGGCTGTCATAGAAGGAGATCAGGTTTGTTAAACAGGACCTGCCCTTCATAAACCCATGCTGACTGGGTCCTATCACCTGGTTGTCCTGCACGTGCTGCATAACGGAACCCAGGATGATCTGCTCCATCAGCTTCCCTGGTACTGAAGTCAAACTGATGGGCCTGTAGCTCCCCAGATCATCCTTCTGTCCCTTCTTATGTATGGGTGTTGCATTGTCTGACCTCCAATCTGTTGGTACCTCCCCAGTCAGCCAGGACTGCTGATAAATGATGGCCAGTGGCCTGGTGAGCTCCCCTGCCAGCTCTCTCAGCACTCAATACATAGATTTCAGAGTAAAGGTCTGAATTAGTGAATTAAGAATTACTGAGTTAAGCAATTTACATCCAAAACTCAACTTTCAGTATGTTTTTGTCCAGGTACTACTTTATAATCACCTACCAGCATTACGTCTTGATTTCTCAAACATGATTAATATGGGTTTTTTTTAAACTACTGTCTGAAACAGGAAAGCAACATTTGCAACTTCAGGTGGAAAACTGCAGTGGTGGGAATCAAATGACTTTTCCAGGGCCACACAGAATGTCAGGTAAGACCCAACCTCTAGTCTAGGGCCTTCACAACAGGATCCTACTTCCTTTGAACCCCAGAAGAGAAGCAACCCTCCAGATCCACTTCTGCAAACACAAATGTACTGATATAATTGGGTGCAAAGCCGGAAGTTTTGCTAACCTCTTTAAACCCAGAGCATAATGTGAGGCATCACCCCAGAAACACATTTTATTCCATCCTGATCTAGTGATGGTAACAAATCTCAGTATTTTCCATGTCATGCTTTGAACTAATTACACGTGGGTTTCAAAAGAAATCCAAAGTCCAAACAATGTTTCTCTATCAGCAAAAGCACATTTAATACAGTGCAAATCCTACTACAACTGTGCTACATTATAGTGCACACCTTGTTCAAAAGCAGGGACTATGACAAAGTTAGGATGCGTGTACTCCAATTTCTGTTTCATTCTTCCCCAGCTAGAAAATAAATATTCCTTATGACTAGATTACATAACACTTCATTATAAATCCTCATAAACACTTCAGTCACCTTTTCTTCAAATGGCTTTATTCCAGTGGCTCAACAATTACTACTGCTGCTCTTTTGCACAATATGAACAAACCACAAGGTCAAAGCTGTCTCCCAAATAACCACATAAATTACTTTCTACATGAAAAAACTGTCTCTCTGGATAATCTCAAAAGCTTCTAAAACACACCGAGAGAGTCCTCTTAGGACACTTAAGGATATAAAGCTGCACTATATTTTATCCCAGAACCTCTTTTCTTCACTCCTAACTAGGTACAAAAAAAGAAAAAAAAAAAAGAGAGCAAAATTCAGGTTGGACATGACCTCAGCAGGTCATCTAGTGCTGCCTCCTGCTGAAAGCAAGGTCAGCTGTGAGAAGCTCATCAGTGACAAGGTGCCAAAGCCTTCTCTCACTTTCAAAGGTGTCACGAACAAACAAAACAGTTGGAGACCTCAGAGATGAACTTAACTCCTTTTGTGTCATCAGCAGCTACATTTTTTGCAAACATCCAAAATAATCTTGCACATACAACGTGTATCTTTTTAGTCTAAAAGTCTGGATACATAGGCACTGAATAAACTAAGGGTAAGTACAGAGGCAACAAAAAGGTTTTAATGTTAGCCTCTTCAGACTCTTCAGTTATAAAATTTGTTCATCTTTGATAGCATACTGTATGTCATTTGTTCCACAGCAGAAAGACAAACATACAGAGAAGAGCAGACAAGGTTCCAGGTATTTGTATGCCACTTATATTACAAAAATCCTGATGTCTGAAGGGGTAGTTATGTGTGGACACTGTAAACATATTGAAAGAAAACTCATGATTACTTTGAAAATAATTCTAAATGCTATTTAAGACACTATTTAAATGTTACTTGGACAAACACTACTTCCTTTCAGATTAATGGTGCATTTGTACAATATCTGGAGTTCATGAATCATATATAATAACAGGAAAGGATTATTTCAGTTCTCTGATATGTATTTCTCTTTAGTCAGCGAGAAATGATTCAGATGTTAAATGATGAATGATTGCTCTATCTGCAGTCCCCTGTTCTGTTACAGACTCCTTCAGCAGTTAATATTTCTGAAATTCCTAAAACAATACTTATAAGACAGTTTTTTATTGCTGGCAGACGTTGGAGCTGTGTTTTCCTTCTTGAATCATCTTTCATTTTCTCATCTTCTTTTTCAACTCAGTTTTGAGTGAAAGTAAGAAGCCTCCTTTCCACACAACTCTAGCTACATTTCATCTTTCTGGTCAGTAAGACAGTCAGGCTTATCATATCCAGAGTTCCCTGTAAAACTATCGGGTAGCTTTACATATCTTAATGGAGATTAAGCAGAATGGGAGAATTACCTAATTCTGACCTCCAAGGACCAATTAACAGTTACAAGAAGTAAATTGATATTGATATTTGTATTTCTCAGTAGATATTTAGTATTATTCTTCTAATCTAATTTAAAATTATGCTTAGTGAAGGATAGTTGAAAAGCAGCTTAACATTTAAGTTTTACTCATAGCTGCCTCTATTACTTTCATTTTGCTTAGTTTTGGGGTGTTCTCCTTTTTTTCATCTACAAATCTGCCCATAAATCTGGTCATGAATCCGCTCTTATCTCTATTTACTTTGTTTTACAAGACAGTATGATCTTTGTTTTCTTCTTGACTAGGCAAGTTATTGTCTTCCAGAAATTTGTATCCTGGTTTAGCTATTATGTGTCATTGTATTTCCCAGAAATACAATGTTTATTTCTCCTCTTTTTAATAAGAGTTTGTGGCACAAGACAAACCTTAGCAACTGGGTTAGACTTTCTTTTTCATGGAAAGGACTGTTTAAGAAGTGTGAATTATTAAGGGGAACAAAAATCTCAGGTTTCATGTAAAATCCCACTTTAGTAATAAAGAAAACATTTTACAAAGCATAAAACTCACCAGCATAATTGCATGGCAATATAGCTGAATGGCCTTTAGATTGTTTCTGAATCAATTATTTAAAGGAAATTCTCATCCAGAAGGCCAACAAAAAGGGCTGTGCATATCTAAGAGTGACTTAACACTTTTTTTTTTATGGCTCATTTCCATGTTGCGACTAAAAATATACAGTTCAATTCATCAGTTGTATCCTGAAAAGCATCCTTAGGCCCTTCATTACTTCACAAAATCCTCACTTCAGAGATAAGTATCTGCATAGTTTCTCTCCAGTGAAACAAACATTCCCAGATTCAATTAAGAACTGGACTATGAACACAACAAATTCAAGTTCTGGATTATTTTTGAGTAGTGGTTATCATCCTTTATGTATTAAAAGAGGAAGATCCAATTGGAAACAAAAAATTGAATAGAAACTAATTACAGACTAAATTAAAAATGTTGAGAATCGTATTTCATATGACTGACTGCTCTGCAAAACTCCTAAAAGCTGATGGTTTAAATTCAACTATACTAGATTTTGCAAATATAGGTTACAAACCCCCTCATTTTCTCTTTGTATCCGCAGAGTGAATCAATGAGCATAGCTTTCAAGTTTTAAGTAAAGTTTGGCTTGGGTTAAGCTCTTGTAAATGTGTGGGAAAGGAAGCTTTGTCTTGGTTAATTAGTCTTTCTTTTTTATTATTTGGAATAACAATAAGCAAGACAGCTCTTACAGAAAGAGAAAGGAAAGCCTGGGAAACCACGTGAAGAAACCATTTCTAGCCACATGTGCTGGCAATTGTTTCATAGTAATACGTCCAAAAATACCTCAGAGGAGACTTGCCAGAGAAGATGGAAGGAGGATCTGAACTGCTGGGGGAAAATAACACAGAAGGTTTGCCCTCTGTAATTGCCTCCAATGCTCTCACGGTGTAAAATACCAAATAAAACATGAAATAATGGGAGAAAAAAGAAAATATTTTATAGGACATCACCCAGCACAAACAACTCAGGTACCATCTGTGACAGCAAACCTATCCATACTTTTTTTTGCTTTATAGAAGAATTTGCAGAAGTCTGCTATGGATTATCTGCTCAATCATCCCAAACCTACAAATTTTTGCTGTTTCTTGAAGGGCTATGTATACCAGCATATCTGTTTAAACAGTGCTTGCCTTTCTCTGCAAAAGTCTTAATATTTCGTTTGTCTGTCACAAGTTTGTTTAGTCTTCAACTTCCAGAACTTTCACTTTCAAAAACCTCCCAAACAACTCAACCTAAAAACCATAAAACTCCAGTACCACAATGCAGTACACTGTAAAGATAATGTTAAATGGACCTTCTGAATGAAGTGAAGGAATTGTCTATACTGCTTTCTTATGACCACCACAAAAAGCACATGCCTGGTGATACCATGGTATTGATAGATAGATGGTATTATGATACTTCATCTTAATTCCCTCTGTATTTTTGAGTGTCAATAGAATAACGGCAATGATGTCAGCTGTCTTACTAGATCTATCTCAGGTTTACCTTATGCTTAAAATACTTAGGACAGTAAGCTAGATATTTTATATTTACAATATTCTTTTCTCAAGTTTCTGATCTTTACAAACAGTAATGAACATATGGACTGTTTTATAAAAATGCTGACTGCTGTAGAAAATGTCAGTTCCAGCCTTTCCTCAGCAGGGAGATGCTCCACTCCCTTCATCACCTCTGTGGCTCTAGGCTGGACTCTTTCAAGCAGTTCCCTGTCCTTCTTGACCTGAGGGGCCCAGAACTGGACACAATATTCCAGATGAGGCCTCACCAGGGCAGAGGAGAGAGGGAGGAGAACCCATCTCGACCACACCATTTCTAATACACCCCAGGATGCCATTGGCCTGTTGATGCCAGAAAAAATCCGAGGTGCCAGATGTGTTGGTGGAGAAGAAGAACCAGGCATGATAGAAATAAAGAACTTGTGCGAAATTCTAAAATGTGTTCTCTCAATAGAAATCACACGATCTCAAGATTTGCTCTCATCCTATACTGATTTAAAATAATCAATTTTTTTCACTAAGTAAAAAAATATCATTGTGAATTCCAAATTATGAAATGTTGTATGAGTTTTGGGGGTTTTTTTAATGTAACCAGCCCTCTTACTTCACTGTGTAATTGTTTCTGCTGGCTAAGCAGTTAATGTTGGAGAGCAGGCACAGCTTTTAATTCACTGCTACTCATGCCTAAGACGATGCATGACATCCATACTATGGATGGATTTGAACTATGAGAAACTTTAGTAGTTATGTTGGCATTAATCAGCTAAATCTGTCTTTGAACGTTGCCTAAAGAAGCACAGTAGGAGTAGGATGCGGGTTGGAAAACGTCTGCCACCAGACAGAGCCCTCAGCCTGGGAGGGTGTTTGGCACCATCACTGCTGTGTGATGGCGCTTCCTGTGATTTGTTTCACAACAGCCATTTACCTCTCTGGAAAAAGATGCCCCAAAGGCAAAGAATCCCAAGTTATTTGTAAAACACCAAATAGAAACTCTCGTTCCGTCTCCTTTACAAAGTAGCTCCTCTGAAATTTACTTGGATATATTACTTCCTACAGGTGCCACGGGTCCCCAAGACAGTAAAAGGACGCATACAACAACCAGTTGACAGTTTTTTAACACATGAATGGCATGGTTACCTCCAAAGATTGGTGTTATATGTCTAGTGGCCATTATGGAAGAGTAGAGATTTTAATTTATAGGGAGATTTGAATTTGATCTTAAGGGAAAAAAAAAAAAAAAAAAATCCCAGACCTGATCCAAATTAAACAAATTTCATATATTACATTAACAACAAAACATTCAATATAGGAATCATCTAGTCTTTAGAACTAATTAAAATTGACAACTAAAACACAGCATAGAGTTAAATGATAACATTAAACTGAAAAAAACCCAAACCATGTAGTATTATTGCAAAAATAGTTAGCCACTCATTGCACAGCAAAACTGTTATTTTCCCACTGAGTATATTTTAGCTCACAGTTCCTAATACAGAGCACAACCACAGAGTTTACAGTTTCACAATCATACTTCTAATCTGGCATACAAGCAGCTGAAATGTATATAAAAGTTATTCTATCTGTTTAAACTGCGGGAAAACCCATTCCATCATATAAGAACTAGCAAAGTGCAAAGGGAAAAGGTGCACATCAGTGACAGAAAGGGACCACGTTACTCTTCATGTTTCGTGCTCGATGTTCATTTGAAGGGACTTAAACTGAATTGGAAGAATATGCACATGGCAATTCCATACCTTTATATACACATTTTTGCAATTCCCAGGATACATCTAGCTCCCTCTGTATTGATTTTAAGATATTTGATTTACAGTAAAATAATTTTTAGTTTAGCATGTTGAATTTAAAAGTCCTGAAAAGAATTTTTTGTTTCAGAACTAAATTTTTAACTTGCCTTTGATGTATTTGCTAGGTACAAAACACAGATGAAGCTTGAATGAATTAGCCACTGAGTTTCTAATTATGAGTGTTCGAAACCACCAGTTTTGATTATATTTACACACACATCCTGCTGGTGGAGCCTAGGGATTCTGTGTTCCCATTTTCTTAGACCTGGTATAGGCTTGAGTGTTATACGCTAAAAACACGTCCAAACACAAATAACCTCACTCTTGTGAATAATACCATCATATCAGCTCAAAGGCATAATCTGGGCTAAAAAAGTAATGATTTCTATTATTGGGAACAGGAGAATCTTTTCCACTGTGGGCCCATTGACAGATGAGGTCAGTAGAGCCGGTAACACAAGGAACTCAGCTAGTATGGAGACTGACAGGGTAGATATAATCTGATAAATGTGCAAACATTAATTCCTGCATTCATATCCACGTAAACTATAGTGCATGATGCAAGATAAAGCAAGCATGGGAAGAAGTTAAAAATACACTTGGCCAAGAAGAACTTGAAGGCATATTAGGAAGAATATGATGATAGAAAAATGAGTTAAATAACCCGCTGATTACTGTACTTGTAATCATACTGTGCTGGATTTATTCAAAGACAGGTTGGGTTGCATGATCTTTACTATGGATGCCTGATGTGAGACCTAGAATAACTTGGTTTTACATTATGAATATTTGGCTCAGTTAAATATTCATTATGCTGTAGGCTCATTTGATTTTCAACAATCTTATCTGACACAACCTATAAACTAATTCAAAGAGAATGACCACTGAGCTCTCTTACACCAGTTACATAATGCCGTATGCTGCATGATACTGGAGCTATATTAGTTTTTTGTGGGTTTACTCTCAGCTCTGATGACTCAGGCATACTTAAGATTTTTTGCTTTCGGAAGTATGAAAATTGCTCCCAAACTTTTCAGGGCATATGTTAATTTTTGCAGAAGAATATAAAGAAATAAAACCCAAACAATTGCTCATTCAATAAAAAGTTTTGCCTTTGCCTGCAGAATTAGGCTCCAGTATGTTTTCCTTTTGGAAGCATTTCCCAGTCACGGCAATAAAAGCAGAAACAAAATAAGAGTTAAAGATGTTATCGCTATCCAAACAAATGTGAAATTTCACAAATATTATGGTTTGTGCTATAGCACTTTGAAAATACTTTAAACAGATGGGCCAGTGAGACTGCCTTTCATGTTTTATCAATCTGGCTGAAACACACTCGACATATAGACTGGGATGTAAAGGACACTTGACATACAGACTGGGAAGAAATACCCTGTTTGCTAAGAAATCACACAGGGAAAAAAAAAAAAAGCTGAATGAATGGCATAATATTTTATACATTTATAATTTCTTGGGAAAAGATCAGAGGTCAGAGGAAAAGATCGGTGTTATACCGTACAGGAAGAAGTTAAAAAGAGAATCTTGATTTCTCTGCACAAAAGTGTTATGGGATTTTTCCAAACAACACTCTGAATGAACAGTTGAAAGCTGAAAAATTTCATACACTCTTCTACACCAGAAAGGCACCATAACCCTGTAAAAACCAACCAGGGGGACAAAATTTGTCATACGTGACAGTTGTTTAATGGAGGAAAAGAAGTGGGATAAGAATCTTAATCCCTATTTTAATGCAGATAAAGATGATGGATAAAGGAGGGGGAGGAGGATTTTGTTCTCTATCTTTCACTATTAGTTAAGAGAGTCCCTCACAGAACGGGCATTAGTTAATATGAACGGTCACACTCCAAAATTTCACTATATACAAATTCCAGTGATCTCTCCCCAGTGTAACCTACCCTATGATTGAATCTTTGAAGTGCCTGTAAATTAATCATGTAAAAATATCCTGAGGGTCACTTTGATTTTCTGATGAAGATTTCATTTATAGGCTCTGCAATGACCATTTAACTATATAATGTTTGTTACCAACACACGATGGCAAGAGAATATTATAAGTAAAAGCTTTAATTTTTGCCTTATATGATTACACAGAATTCAATATTACTTTTAACTTTCAAGTATAATGGATTATTTTTGCATGGGGCACAGAAGAATCCTTGTACAGGATAAAGAAGGAAATGGAGAAGAAGGCAGAGCTGCCTTAGGAAGGAAAATCTACTGTTGGGAACTACTTTCTGCACTTAAAAACACCAAACATTTTCACTTCTTACAGTCCCAGTGCATAAAAGGAGAAAGTCAAGCTCACACGCTGTTACTTGAAACCCCGTACGAGATGAGGAGTCATGAAGTCACATCCTGACAGTCCACCCACTACAGAATAGTATAAACTGAACTCAATGTCTCCCATAGTACTTTGTAATCATTCCTGTTTGAGTCCATTATCCGAGACAGAAAGCACATCTCTTCAGTCTTAATATCATGAAAAATAGCTTAAAGTCAGATTGTAATCTTACAGATTGACATTCATGACTCTTAACTGATGATTCTTGGACACAAGTATATTCATTGGCTATGCAACTCACTTTTTTTGTTGAGTCAAAAAATGCTGAAGTCAATATATCTCTGCCAGCTGCATCTGGAACCACTGTGAGGAACTTTACTCTGTAATAGAATGATAAAAGAAATAAAAAGTAGAGAATTTCCATCAGTTATTCTAAAGTGACCTCTGATCAACTTAATGAATTTCATGAAGACAGTCAATACCAATTATTCTAGAAAAGCCCAGGAAATCCAAGTGGCTTGTCAGCATGTTAGGTATGAGAGGGCACACAGTGTTACTGCTACTCCCTTAGGTAAGTTACTTCCCACATTTGTGGAAAATTCTTTCATCAAATCTTTCTAGTAATTATTGCCTGCTTTTCTATGCTTTCAGTAAACTCATCTTTGAAATTACTCTTTCCCCAGTTCTCACGGTTGACAAGTTTTGGATGACAAAGTGAAGCTCCTTTTTACCCAGCTGCCAACAGTAGTCACACTGCACAAGCTGGCCCCTGGATCCACCCACAGCTCCTTCAGTCAGTGTCTCTGACAGCTTTACTGTTACCCCAAGCTAACAAGAGCAAACCCACACCCCTACAGCTGCAGTGGTATCCAGTTAGCTGTGATGCTGACATAACATACACCTGAAACTCTGGGGTTCTGCTGTATTCTATACACCTGCCCTCGCCAGCAGGCAGTAGACTATGATCAGTCATATTTTTCTGTCTGTGAATGAAGTCTGACACAGAAATCCACAGAAGCTGCTGAATATCTGCAGTGACGCAAGCCAGCCCAACTCATTTAAACTAACTACAGACTTTCTCTTGATATTGACAGACTCTGAATAAAGATAATAGACAAGAATCAAACCAATAAAGGATATTTTTTTTTCTTTTTAATGAGAGCCATGAAAAGTGGCAAGCTTGTGGATATAAAAGTAAAGCCAGCCTTATGAAAGGTTTTATTACATACTCTTCATAAAGAAAATAAATATCTCTACCAGATAGAGACATATTAGGATCTTCGCTCCAAGTATTAACCTGAATGTGCTCTCTGGTGGATTTGGGTCAATTTGTGTAATAAAGATAATTTCTAGCACCAGAATTTTTGTGGCCATTTTTAGAAGTTAAGCACCCTTCCTTCATAATACCAAGGGACTGATGAACAGACAATTCTTTCTCACTTTCTTTTTATATTTTAAAAATGAATGATACTTGTTTTACTTAATATATTTAATGAAGTTATAAAATGAAATACTTATTTTTAATTCATTTAATTACCTTTCAGTTATAATGCAAAATATAAAATATATGTTTGATTATACACAGAATATGGACTTTCCCTATTGCTGGGAAATAAGCGCCATGAATACACAAACCTAAACTACTAGTAAAACCTACTAAACACTTGGAAAGAACAGCAAACCATTAAGCACACGAGCAAAAATAACTGCTAAGATGCCCTAATGACTAACAAAACATATTTTACTGAAAGTCTAAGAACTGATAGCAGCATCCCAACCAGTCTTAATCACACTTGGCATGAGCTCAGATGGCCAAGGTGATTTTTCAGAAGTTCACAGAAGGAAAGAGGAGGATGGCAGTGAAGGCTTCTCTAATCAGCCTCATATGGCTTCATTTCTGGAGGACGGCCTTCGGTACTTCTTGGAAACTTAGGACTTTGAAAGAGCTGGAAACCCCCAGTCTCTTGTTAGCACCCTCACCTCCCACAACATTACTGATAGAGTACCAGATTGGCTAGGTTATAAAAGGGATCGTCTCTGGAAACAGTCTCCAGAGAGACTGACCTAGCAAAAACTTTGAAAATGTGTAAATCAAAGCTTTTGGTGATTGAAATATATGTTGGGAAATAAGATTTCAGTTTAAAAAGCAGACCCCTTGTGAAAGGCAAACAGGGCTCAGAAGGAGGTTTAGGCTGACGTTTCTTTTTGAACCTCACCTTTATTGCCACAGATGACACCCATGTAGTTCTCTTCCCCTCCCATCCAAGCCCAAGATGCTATAGTAATCACTGAAGTCTCACTAATGACAATGCTGGAATACCCTAAGAAGAAAAAGTATATTAATACCAGTTAAACACCAAAACTATATAAACACCAATTCAGGAAGATATCTGAAAACAGAATTCTAACTTCCAAATATTATGAGTGGCACAGAACAAAGATGGGCCACGCAGGCAAGGGTGACAGTAGCAGCCATTAATGTTTACATCGTATATGAAGTGGTTTACCACTGTGTTGAGGGACTAGCAAGATGGGCAAGCACACAATTTATTCCTCCTTGCAGCAGCTATGGGAGGTCACAACCACAAACTCCTGTTTCAGCAAAGACTATTGTAGAACAGAAAGTTATTTTTGACAAGCAGAGAACTGCAACAAAGGATTTAATTATTCTGCCGAATAACTGGTGAATGCATTATCCTGTCAACATTTAACTATTATAATCAACTTAAATAATCAAAGCTGCCTTAGAGGTTTTATTGGTTTAGATTAATTTGAAAATATTTATTCGATTATACTCATACTTGCATTCATGTAAATGAAACTAATAAGTTAAAACTCAAAGTTAGGCAAAATGAGAAACACAACACATTTTACCCTTCTTATGCCTATTCTGCAGGCCATATATTTTCTTACCTTCTGCACTTTAAACCAGCAGATGACACCAAAATGCTGTGGCATGCTACCTATGCTCTATGTGCTGTGTGCACAACGACCCTGGGAGAATGATTTCTCTAATTGAGATATGCTTCCAGTAATCCTTGGTCCTTTTCTCACCTGAAGTCACTCTAAAAAGTGGCTTGCTGTGGCTGGCTCGCTCACCTCTTTGCAGACGTGTTATTAACATCTTATTGAGACCTATCTAACTCTATATGCTTCATTAGTCTGCTTGCTTCAGTCAGGCATAAACCGCTGATTTTTGGATTAGCTGCTTTTGTCTGTTAATCTGCCTTTAACTCGTAGGCTGAAATGTTTCAGCGGTAGAATTTCGAAGCATCTCAACAGGTGTTTTTTAACCACTTACTGACTGACTTTAGAGAAGACTCCATGTTTTGCCCAGGCTTGGGGGTATTCATAGACCCTCTGCAGTATGTATGAATGTAATGCTTAGCCCAGGAAAATTTAGCCTGACATGGTGGTATCAGTTAACCACGTAGATTTCAAACCAAAAGCAATAGCACGAGAACTTCTGAGCTTTCACAGACCTGGTTAAAGCTCTAGCTGCAGATCACCAGATTTCACTGAGTGAAGCCATTTCAAAGTCACACCAAACCAGCGACATGTTGGTACAACTCTTAGACTGTCTTTAACGAGTCCTAGCTTTATCTTGTAGAGGATTCTGTCTTGCTTCTCTTTGAGACCATACAGCAGCCTCAAAGAGCCTAGGAAAATAAGGTTTAGCTACGTGTTTAATTTCAGAAAGATAGGGAAGCTAGATTGTAGAATGGCAAAGATGAGAGGATGCTACTTATAGCGTGGTTTTGATGACAGTGGTACCTGCATCGTTAGTGAGAGAAGAAGAATCTGTGTAAGTCTCAAGGCTCCCTAGAGGCGTATGATCCATCTGTGTATTTAACGTGTGTAGGGCACAGCTATCAGGACAACAATGCGTGGCTCAACAAATGCAATCACATAATGTGGCATATCCTCAGTGATAGATCATACAAATTAAGAGAAACACCATGGGTTTGACTGGTTACTATCAATGGTTTGATTAATTCTTTGATTTGTTTCAGGATATCCACGTGGGGAAGAAAAATATGCATTTAAAAATATTGCTGATGGTTTAATTGTTGCAGCTTGCTACTCCATCACTGTTCAGTTGTAATAATGATCAGGGCATGGAGCATTACTTGAAGAATTAATGACCACCTGAGGTTAACAGCCCACAGCTAAGCCCTGAGCCTTCAGCTTTCTCAGATAGTCATTAATCCCTAGGAATTGTCCTGTGCCTCCTTCATTAGTTCTAATTTAAAAAGTGCATTTTCTTCTTTTAATTTTCTTTTAACAAAATGAAAGTACTCAATTAGACTTTGTCATTAAATCTCATCTGCATTGATTACCTAGGAAAAAATAATGACAGCAAAATTAAATTTGCCTATTTAATCACCGAATCCTGATTAAATATTTGTTATAAACATTTCATTCCAATTAAGGTTGCATAAAACCTCCACATTAGGCACGGAAGCATATACAAAGTTGTAGCATGTACTGACATGCTGCTTCTATTTTCTTCCTGCTTTAATCCTTGCTGAACAACACGTTGCATTTGGGAGAAACTTCACAACTCAGATTCAGTATCACTGGACTTTTAACAGTGTCTATGGAAACACCCGAATACTTCAGTGATCAGATAGTGGGAGTGTTTTAAATCACAGTGATGAAGGAATTCTTTTAAGAATGTCAAGTTATCAGAAGATCACTTTCTTTTTTAAAGGTAAAACAATAAGAGAAAATATCTAGAGAAGTTTTCAGTCGGGGATCCAAATTCTCTTACTCCAGAAGCTCACAGTCAACATTAGGAAAACCAAAAAATTCAAAATTACATTTTTATTCGTGACACACTTCTCTGGTGTAATCCCACAAGACTCCATATGCATCAAGACAGGCCATTACACCTTAGAGAGATATGTGTTAACATGCAAGCTGCTGAATTAAAGTAAAATAAATTGATTGACCTGTGATTTTATAGTGAACTTCAGCAGGAAGGTCCAAAACTAGTTTATACAATTTTTTTATACTGATATTTGTCAGCTTAGCTCTCTGCTGCTGTAAGGTACCTGCTATGCAGACACACAGACATATTAACAGAGGGCTAATCTTCTTCAGGGTTTCGATACTCACAGGATATGCATTTGTTGCCAGCCACCTTTCTCAGTTGTGCTTGTGGTAGCACACAGAGGACTGGAGAACCCAGCCATTCACACGGAGCTGGAGAACTGAGCCTGAAAATCCCACAAGCAAAGTGCTTTAGGTCAACATCTGCTCTCATTCATGTATAAGTAATCTGATTTTCTGTGAGAGAGAGTTTCATTTCTCCCTTCCATTATACTCCAAGCATTTTCCCATGTCCTTTTCACACCCTGTCACAATGCTCTCCATTTACTCCAAGTCCTATCTCCTCAACTACTGGACTAAGAGAACAGCTCTGTCCAGTGAAGAAAAAACTTGATGTTTCCTCACCTTCATATAGAAAATGATCTATATTGGGCTTGGGGATTTTTTTAAAATTATTTTTCAAAGTTTCTATTCAAAATGTTTGCTTGTAAACTTACGACTCGGTATAAATGGAGTGTGCAAATGTTCCTCAAAATTAGTCAGTACACAAGCATATCTGAACAGCTCAGCTGAAAATATCAATAAACATTTAAAGAATTTTTTTCCTCCCTGTCTCAATTCAGCTTATCTAATATAGAAGCAGATGGAGCAGCATAAAACCAACAACATCTGATCCTAAAATATACCTAAACATTTTCAGGTTTTTTGAATGTTTTATTTGCTCCTTCAAAGTCTTTTTTCAAAAGCTTGCAGCTTGGTTTTTTCTGCATCTATATTCAGATTGTACAAACCATACCAAAGGCCTCATCTTTTTCGCACCGTTCTTTAATTACGACAATAATAGGAATTATTTCAGTAAGAAAGCTGACATATTTGCTCACCTTCATAATGATCCTATCAAATCAAGGATCTCAGAATTATTTCAACGGTAACATTCTGAAATTGCACGCATTCTGCATATTGTCAATACATCAACCATGAAAAATATTTCAGCCGTGACATCCTGGATGTTGTTAGTGAAGTAATGGGAAGGTTACCTGCAGGTACAGCCAGCTATTTTATTTCCTCCTTGCAGCTGGCAGATGGTGTTGAACAGAACAAACTGCTACGCAGAATAGCTGATTTTTTACCAGGTAAGTGCACCATTACGCACAGTGTTTTTATCTATTCAGATGCCTTAGGGGAAAGATATATACATATGTGATCCAAAAAAAGAAAATACTGAATAATCAGCATGTTCTTTGTGTTGTCTTTTACACACAAAATTATCATTTATACAGATAGAAATATCTTTCTATCAAAAAATGCCCATCCAATCAAAGCACCAAACCGAAACAAAATTACCTCTCCGTATCCTGCCACAATTTAAAATAGAACAAAGGCTATTACATGGCCTACAGGTATTTAATAAGAATAATAGAAGACAGCATCTATTACTGTTCTTAAAGAAATAATTCTGTAGACTGAGTTAGGGATTCCAGTTTCATTTTACAGCACTGCAAACGTTATGGACGCAGTTAGATGGAACTCACATGATAAACCACCGATCAAGAATTTGGTTTTGTTCTTTTTTAAAATAAAGGAATGGCTACCATAATTAAAATTGCAGGAGTCATTTTTAGATGCAGTAGGTGGAATGAAATGAAGCAAGGCAAAACAAAAATCCAAATCTCCAAATCTTACTCTTGAAGAGAGAACGGGGGAAACTTTCATGGCCCCATATGGTCTCATCTAAAAGAGCACTTCCCACACTAACATCCCACTAGTACTTTATGAAACACTGGTTCAAACTGATTCAAAAGAAGGATGACCTAGTGAGTCACCAAAATAATTTAAGGAAACATCAGAAATACCTTCAAGACCTCTTGCCCTACTATTTGATTGTACCCTATTTATTCCAGCCCTGGCTGGGATTGCATACATTTATAGACGTATTTGAATGGCTCTTAAAATATTTTCAGCACGGAAAGCACTCTTTCCACATTTATTATGGAAGCAGGTGAGAACTTTTATTCTCCAGTGCTTTGCAAGTAAATCCACAGTAATAATTTCTAGGCCTATCACTGCCACCTTCTGAAACACTGAAATGCTAGTCCTATAAATTCATTAAAAATACCATACCCTATTTATACGCTACCAACATAGCAAATGTTTACTCCAGTAGAGTGCCTCCTTGTTAAAACCAGGCTTACTAACCTGGGCACATTTCTAGCTTCTACTACAGAGTTAGGATAAAGTAAAGGTCTTGCAGTATAGCATAGTAATCAACCATTCTAGTATAGTAACCATTTGGGAAGGCTGCATCTTCTTTAAACTTTGCCATTCATGTGCTATTCTGTAAATAGATGATGACCTATGCATATTTCAACCTAAATATACACCTTACACAACTCCAGGTGATCTTCCATTCCTTTAAGAAATTCATTCACTACTAAGGAAGGGTGAAAGGCTGACAGAATCAGTCATGAATTTGACTTTTCCCTCTGGATAAGATCAGCTGAACTGCTACTTCTCACTTACAAGGATATGTCAGGGGAACAAATAATTTTGTAACAACTTGGTGAATGAGTAATTATGGTAGTATTTACAAAATGCATTAGCTAGAAATTCACTGAGTTCTATGCAAGAGAGCATACTTGAAAGTGTTTATGCTTTTCAGTCCTACTCTCCAAGCCTGAATGAACAAAAATTAGGCAAAATGGTATTTAGACTTTGCTTTATTATTCTTAGGGAATCCAAGAGCTCCAATATAGATAAACTTTCCATTTTATGAACTCACTAATCTAATATTTAGATGTGCAAGTAGAAACAGTTTGCATTTGATACTCAAATCAAAGAATAGTTATCAAATACCAGGGAAGTATAAGATCTCTCTTCTAGATATAATATATGACTTTATAAAAAACAGCAATACTCCACAAATAAGTATTTGTACAAAGATAAATACTTATGTACAAATAACAGCCTATAGCTCTCTGTGTTTATCCTTTACACATCATTATTATTGTAAAGGGCAATATAATTAAAAGTCTCTCTTATACCTGGGGAATTCTACAATTATTTTGCATCTCTGGTAATGGCCTACACATTTCCCTAAGTGCTATACTGGCAAAGAACACATCTGAAATATATTCATTTCAAAGAGATGCTGTACATTTGTTTTTCAATATTGAAAGACATGTTTGGTTTGATTTTTATCATTTTTTTTTTTCCCTTAACTACTGGTTTGCCTTCAGGTAAGAAATGTTAAGTGCAAACATCTATTAAAAAAAATGCATAGGAAGCAACAGCATTTGATGTTCACCAGCAAGTATTAGACTATTCGTTATAACTACTGGAAATAAAGTCTTGTCATATTCTTTAAATAAAACATCTTGCAGAATGACCTTATTAACAATCTTACCATAGAATTAGGAAAGAAATATAAAGGAAACATCAATTAAAAAAAAAAAAAAAAAAGATATTTTCCAAGATCTAGATTAAGATGATGTTAACATCAGGTTAAGAATTTCACAACTTTTATTAGGAACTGAAATTCAATGCCAGTCTTAAAATGTTTCCTTAGACTACTATGGATTGACACCCCCCCAAAAAAAAAATCATAAATTACATTTCTCATACTTCTAATGTATATGAAAAAAAAGGAAAACACATTAATTTTAAGGTATCTGGTTAATCTCTTAATAACCTTATGATTACTTGCGTATATTTTTATATTTTTATATAAATTATTTTTTTATATTTTTATATATATGCGTATTATTTATAATTCTTACACTTTAGTTCACAACCCTATAAA
>JANHGN010001265.1:10738-22831 GCA_024605025.1 Megaceryle maxima | reverse complement strand
TTGCACCCAAATGGAATGTTATTTTAACAGCAAAACACTTCACATTTTTAAAACAATTGGTTTTCATTTGGAAAAAAAATAAAATTAAAAAAAAAAAAAAAATCCAGAATTTCTCCAGAAAGAGTTGTTCCCTGATCAAAACTTCATATAAAGTTAAGCATTTTTTCTTTCAAAGAATGTCTGGTTTTCAACTGAAGTTCATTTTAAAACCTAACCTAAGCTAGGCTAGTGCCAGTGAAGCAGGACTAAATGGTATTGTATTTTAAATTCAGTTGTTGTCTTCCAAATTTTATATTACTTAATGTTACAATACAGCAAATGATAATTCCCTACACTGGACTGCAAGGTGATCTAGAATTATTTGAAGCTATAACAAATATGTTTGAGTCTTTCACCCTTACCTGCAATTTCCCACTTGAGCTTCCCTACCACCTCAAAGTCAAAATTCATTTCCTAAAACACATAACCTGAGCTTCAACCACACCAGGGTGGAATTGGGCAAGGATCAGATGTACTAACATTTTACAATTATTTTAGGATTCTCTACTATAATCCACGGAGCTATTAAAAATGAAAATCTGGGAAGTTTTTGGCAGAGATTTATATCTGGGTATTGCAGTATGGTCTCATCACTTGGATAAAATTGAAAATTGCTATTATTCATATGATATTTGCTAAATTGTGTATTTCTATAAGCACTGTTTTGGTTTTTTTTTCCAGAGATGCTCCATATTCATCCCTGACTGCCAGTTACAGTGCCTCTTGAGAGAGATGAAGCTGAGTAATAGAGAAGAACAGAGTGGAAAGTGGCATAAAATAAAAACAAACATTAATAATCTTTAACCTCACGCTGATTCGTTGACTAATGCAAATAAGGACTCTGGGATTTGGTCCCTGTTACAGAGAAGGGAAGTGTAGTGTTAAATCTTTAACCATCAAGGCACTTAAGCACTAATGTTAGAATAAGACCACAGAAGTGAGCTGGCATCTCATGCATCAAACCATTACTACGCAGCTGAGGTGGGTGTATTGTTTAGTGCTGACACGTTACTGCTGCTCATTTTCATTTCTTACGTTTAAAGACTTTGGAAAGTTTGAGAAAGAGAGGTCTCCAGTACACAAAACAACCTTCCATTTAGCCAAGAAGGGAAGTAGTGCTGGAGTAGATGCTGGGGAAAAGGCAGAAAAGGCACCACTTTGTTCACGTAGAGCAGATGAGAAGGCTCCGAGAGCTGAAAGCAGAGAATTTAGTGCAGAGACTGCAGTCCCTATCAGCCACCCCAAAAAAACCCGTATGAGAAGACAATATAGAACTTAATCCATTCCCAACTGTAACGTTTGAAATCGCTTGATAGCAGGAACTGGATCCAGGGTTTTTTGTATCCTGCAGCTCTCCCACTGTTTGAAACAGCTCAGTCTCACATTCTAGGTCTAGGAGACAATAAGGGGTTATTACTGCTTTGGTCTTTCTATTGCTGTATCATTTACATATTTGTCATAGTATTTTCAATTCCCTGGTTTCCTGGTTTACTTTCTGTGCTCTGTGCATCCAAGCCATGGGTTTTTTTAATGTTTTTGAAAACACAAACGTGAATTTTTTTCTTCTGTGTAGTTCCTATCATGGTTTTAATTGCTGTTAAAAGAAAAGAAACATTTCTTTCCAAACAGCCAATGTTTTTACCTGTGTGTTCTAAAACCATTTCTCTAGAAACAAATTCCAGGCTACTATTGTTTACTCCCTCTGGCTTTAGCTTTGTTTGTGGGCTTCAGCACAGTAGAAAAATCTTTTTCTCACCATTATCTTTTAGAGGCCTCTGATTCTTCATGGTAGATTTTCTACAGTGCGGTTGATTCAAATCAATTTTCCCCTGAAAAATTTCAGTTTCCAAAATTCAACACTTCAGTGGCCAAACAGTTATAAATACTCAGTCTTTAGACAGTGCTATACCAATGAAGAGAACAGCAACATCATTTCAGAGTCTTTAGTATGCTGCTGAGTAGGACTAATAAGTTGACTGTATTTTTACTTACATCACCTAGCTACTACTACTTTACAAACACTGTCTGTTAACATGTTAGATGGAAGATAAAGTAAGTCTAAAAGTTGTATTTCCTTGGTAAGCAGAAGAATAAAGACATGAAATTAAGTAGGCTGTGATTTGGGCTCTTATTTATATCCTAAACACCATGCTCAGGCTGAGCTTTGAGGAACATGAAATTGATATTTGAGTAGCTTGTTCAAAAAGAATTCCGTAAACAATGTGTATGGAGAGAAAATAATTAACTCAATTCCTTGAAGATTTTTTTTTTGAGGAAATATGTTTGTAAATTCTGAAGTCACATGATTCTTGAACTGTTACAATCATATCCATTTTAAAAGGCTGCTGATATATCAGGTCAGATACATAGTTATGTTCTAGGCTGAGTAAAAACTGTGTAAAACTCTGGCACTACACTGCAGAAGGGATTTTGTATTAGAAAACATCTGGAAAATAGTTAAAATGTTCTGGATTTCAAGTCCAGCCCCCAGATTCAAAATAGACTGTGGTAACAACATCTTGCTGGAATAATTTTGTTGTTCTTAGCGCTAATATGGAATTATCCCCAGAAAGCCTGACACGATTTACAATCAGTCAGCAATATTTTCCTTTCTAATTGGTTAAATAAGAACAGAGGTGAGGTACTTTCAGTGTCTTTCCAAAGTTAAGTCCAAAGTTCCATTTTAGTGTTGCTGAAATAGTACGTGTTTCACATGCAGACAGTTTACCCATTTACTATTTTCCATAATAATAAACTACAGTACAGACTATTTTCTAGACTGCATAGACTGTACAGTATAGGCTACTATCTACATTATCCCAAGACAATTTATCTGCAATCAACACACCAATCCTTGTAGAATATCACTAAAGATGTTCCAAGTCCTCACAGCACTAGAAAGGGTCCTGGGAGCTGTGCCTATGCAGGAAGGCAGCAACGTTTGGGGCACTTGCAGTAGCTGCCACCCTTGGAGCCACCAGATCCTGCCAGAGACACTGCTGCCATTTTTAGGCCAGAAGGAAACTGAATTTGGCTGAGAGACTGGCTGAGGTGACAGAGACAAATACCTTGGATAAAAGAGTTTTTTCCAAAACTGACACTCCCTATAGTCTAGCTATTTTAGAAGACACTTGATCTCCTTCTGTAATAAACTAGATGGCAGACTTGATGTACAGCATGATTTCTAAAATATTATGGAATCATGAAATTCAAAAGTTGCACATTGTCAGTAACATAGTTAAGTCTTTTCTTCCCATCCATTATTAATGTATACATTGATGGTTTATTTAACTGTTTACTATTACAGTCTAAACTCTTTAAAATTAATTGCTTTCAGAAATTTCTCATGAAAATATTATGGACTAATAGAGATATCTGGTTTTAGTGCATTCATTTCACATACAGACCCTTATGGCAACAGAGAGATAGATATTTACGATTTAGACGTTCTAGCCCTTCCATATCAGAGTAACACTTTAAGGATTTTTGTTCTTAAACATAAGCTGGGGATGGAGGCAGCTAGAGGAAGCTGTAAGAAAAAAGACCCCAGAGATACTGCTTTCTACCATCTTGTCAAGAATTTCAAATACAACCTCTCTCCAATTTTCTAAAGCCTTCTTTCCGTATAGTATGAGCCATATACATACATAACACTACATAACATTTGTAAATGCATATCACTAAATATACCTACTCCAGAAACTTTAACCCCCAACTCTATCCTATTCATTTATAACCAGTTTATGAGTTGGTTCTTGTCTACATCCTTTACACAGTGAATCTGCTATAACCACAGAGATTAGCGTACTGGTCATCACACTAAAAGTCAAAATAATTATATTTTTTTTAAACCCTCACTCTACACATCATTGAAATTCACACAATGCTAAGAGTGAGGTTAGAGAGGATATATAGCTATGATAAAATATACTTCATCCTAAATAACTGGAAATGTGATCTATAACAAATAGGAAGGTCTGAAGGGAGAAGGAATTGCCACTGCTGTAGGAGATAAATACCACTGAAGTAGTATTTTTAAATCTACAATTTCTCTGCCTTTGTCAGGGAGATATGACAGCCAAAGATTCATTAAAAATTCAGCCACTGATCCAGGTGGGGTATTCTCATGAATAGCCACACTCTCCCTGACATAGCTTGTGATCCTCTTCTCACCTGAGAAGGTGGAAAACCAAACTGAGAAAAGACCTTTCTCTCCTTTTGATCACATTTATATAAAGAGAGAAGAACTTCACTCGGAACAACAAATGACACCAACTTACGTAAGCAAAGGCCACAGACTCCCATAAAGATTTAATTACAGAGCCAACTTTGTACATCCATTAATTCTCTAACTAGCTCACAGTATTTGTGTACAACTGTAAAAACAGGAAAGGCCAACGAGACAGAGGACAGCTTATCATCAGAATTGCTGGGGAAAAATATAAGGGAGGAGGGAAGAAAGTCAAATTAGAGTATTTTGAGCAGCCTTTAAAAGGTTATTCCTGTCCATTAGAATATTTCCAGGCAAAACATACTGGAGACTGTGACTAAGAAATCCTAAAAACCCCAGGGTACAAAAGTAAATTAAAAGATTAGTGATTTGCAGAAATGTTTACATATAAATACAATAAGTAAATATACCTTTGAAGAAGAAAGACTTAAAGAATTCATTTTTTTTTTTAATGCAATTAACACATCATGTGGCTAGAAAGACTGATCTGAAGAGAAATATCTTTAGTTAGGACCTCTGTGTATTTCTGGAAAATAATGATACGGGCTTGGAAAACCCTTAGGCCTGACGCTTTTATCCGATCCCCTTCATACGTCAGTGCAATAGTAGAGTTTGCACAACCGTCTTTACGCAGAGGGTCAGCTGGCTCTCCCCCCGCCCTTACAGCAGAGCTGATGACAGCTCTTAATGCAGTGCAAGTTGCCCTGATGGAAACATAAAAAAAAGAGAAGCATTTTTCTTTGGAGTAACCGCCGTCTGCACTACCAGGGATTTTTAACTTGGAGAGCTGTGCTACTCATATGATGTGTGCGCTGCGCTGAACTCAACAGACCGTTGCAAGCTTCAGCTCAAGCGTTTCAACAGGAGGTCCTGTATTTTTAACTGGCAGTGCTGATAGGCATCCCTGTCTCCTTTATTTCACCTCCCTTCCTGCTTTGTTCATTTTAGGTGAATTACATTCATTGCAGTAACTACTACTAAATAATTGACTAGGACTTGCCTGACCACCTTAACAAAATTACAGCTTGCATAGAAGGGCAGGTAAGTCTCATCAAGGAAAAGAAAAAGCCAAAAAAATTAAATTTACTTTCAAACTCTCTCTAGTTAGAGAAACCCTAGGAGAGGTTGACTTCCTGAAAGCTGTTGCAGTTCCAGATTTCTTTGGTTCCCAAATTCATTCCAGGTGATCCCACTAATTCTGATGGATTTACTCTTGCTGATAATGTCTTGAAGAAATAATCTCATGGCTGGTTTGCATTTAAAGTCCACAAACATCACTGTAAGGGAAAACCCTGCCTTCATTTTTACCTCCTTAGGGCTGCCTGAAAACCTTATCCTTCTCCTCTCCCCACCCACCCAGCTACCCTGAGCCAAATCCCTGTTCATCTTTGTAAGTAACACTGTGGAAATTAGACCAAAGCACCCACAGACTCAGGCACTTGAGGAGCCACCAGATGAAGCTCTTACTGACAGGAGGATCTAGTCACCCTTGAAACATTTTATATGACAAAATCTGGTTTTCAGTTGCACTAGGCAGTACTTGTTCCCAGTCCTAGATCTTTAGGAGAAAATATGGTAACCTTTTCCTGCAATCTTAAACCTCAGTCTTTGAAGTAGTGTATTTTAATACTTAACAGAGCTTCATTATTACTCCTCTTTATTATTACTCATCATAATAATAGTAAATCAGTAAATGAACTTCAGTTTAAACCATAAGCAATTTTCTCTCATGATGCTCTGCATTTTCATCAATGTCAACTGGGAAACGTTTTGCCCCTATTAGATGTGTTAAACTTCTAAAACCAACAAAATAACTCTACTAATACTATTACTTAGAAGTACACCTTGCACAGATTGTTTTTTTAATTTCAGTGAGGTATGTTATGATTAAGAGACATCTGGGCAATTTTTAATGAACTTCCAAGTAAATGTATGATTTTGAGTTCAGCCTGGCTTTTATCCAAAGGGAAAAAACTGGTTGGTGGGGAGAGGGTGGAAATGGTAGAGTGGTTTTTACAACTTCCATTTAACTGGCAGCCCAAAAGAAAACTCCAGCAAAGCAAGTTTGACATAAGTGCCACCATGAGCCCCTCTCTTCATTGTGCCTTTGACACTAGTCAGAAATCAAGCAAGAAAATCACCTGCAACATAGGACACAAGGCTTACAGGTCTTCTCCTGGGAAATGGCTATTACCCCCAAAAGTTGGTGGAGAATCCACAGAAGACTAACCAGGAGTGGGTGAAATCAGAGCAAATGAACAAGATGGGTTTTTGAGAAGTGAGAACTGAAGCCATCATTCTACATCTTCTATTGTGTAAAGATTAGTGCTTTGGCTATTTCAAATGTGAGCACTCTTCCCTTCTTCCAGCAGGTTTTTAACACCATTTATTTCGATTTTCTTTTGAGTACAAGACAAAATGTCTCTTTCTCCCCTCCCCCCCCACCCCAAGCAGAATGATCCATTGCATCCCCAAATTACTGTTTTGGCATGAAGTACATGAACATTTTCTCGAGTTGGAAATGATATTTGTATTATTAGAGGTGTTATTAGTGTGCCAAACTGCCTGTCAATTATTTGCATAGCCCTACTTCCAGGTTTGTCAACAGCCTGGAGTGAGTTGGTATTTGTTGTTCCAGAAATAGCTGGTGTAATTGGTAACAATGCAGAGAAGGCTCTCTCTACTGAAGCACACTTGATGACTGTAGAATCATTACACTGAAGTTGGGGCAAAACCACCCTGTAGCTGCAAAAAGCCTTTCCAGAATATCACTGTTGGTTCAGAGGTGTTTAAGTCATTTGCTTCATAGGAAGACCTCTCATCAGCATTTCCTATTTTCACACAAGCATTCTGCTACTTTTCAATTAATACAGCTTACTGGGAGCCTCAGTCTTCAGAAAATATTAACATTTAAAGCTGGGATTTTAAAGATGCAAAGAAATGAAGGGGAAAACAACCGAGACAAAACCAGTCTTGTTGCTGTGTTAATAATGTAGTTGCTGAAATCAAACTCACTGTTGATTAACAAGTTAGGTCTTAATGAATGTATTTTGAGGGGGAAAAATGTCCATAACAATGGTAATATTGAATCCCTGTGATGATTAGAAACAACCAATGCTAATTTTATGCCCATTCCAGGACAGCCAGTAATTAAAAAGATTTTGACTTCATGAATTACTTGATCAAGATTAGTAAGATGGGGTTTCTTGCACATCCTCAATCAGTTCAGCATTACACTGGGTCACAGACCAATAAATTCTTTTTTGTCACTATTTTCCCTTAACCAACTTTTTCCCCAAGACCACAAGATTGACTTTTGCATAAATAAATTCCTTTTCCATACAAAAAACCCAAACAAAAACCAAAACAAAACCAAACCAAAAAACCCAAACCTGAACAAAACTTAGGACAAACGAGAAGAATGTTTTTCCCTTTTTTTTAACAGACTGGTTTTAATATATTAGGTAAATCAGAATTACCATCTGAATAAAGACAATCAGCATTAGTCAGAACAGATAGGCACACAGTCTGTTTGGGAAGGGTGTAGTTTTAAGGCAGTTAATCTTATAAAAGGTATTAATATCTGGAGAGATGATTTTTAAAAATGCATCAAAAAGCAAGGAAAAACTTGGGAAATTTCTTCTCAGAGTCCAATTCTCAACTAAGGTAACACAGGATATGCTCATTCACTTTCAAGGTTTCATTCTGTAATGTGCCATTTAATTTTGCAGGCAGATAAACTGGTTTGTCTCCTAGAGGCATGCAGAAGCAGATAAATTTGATACTGCTCCACATAAAACTAGATAGGCTTTTTTTACTTGCATATACCATTGACTACATCACTATTTACTACCTCCAGTGATTTACCAGTTGCAGGCTAGTTCTCAGTTCATGACAAACTGATGGATTCCAGACTTTTCTTACCACTACAGTCCTGTTTGTTCATCTAAGTTTCTAGGAATTCAGCTGCAGTTGTTAGAAAAGCTACGATACTACTCTTACATTAGGTGTTACACTTAAGCTTAGCTTCATACCTTCATAAATCAGAAAACAAGCGTCCTACTTTTGGTTGAGATAGAGCTAATCTTCCTTCTTAGCAGCTATAACAGCACTGCGCTTCGGAGTCGGGATGGGAATTGGTACGAGAAGAATGCTGATAATATATACTGATGTTTTTAGCTGTTGTGAGGAAATCAAGGACTTTTCAGCTTCCCATGTTTCACTAGTGTGTAGCTGCTCAGGAAGCTGGAAGGGAGCAGAGCCGAGACAGCTGACCCAAAGTAGACAAAGGGATATTCCATAGCACAGTCTTTCTTGGCTTGTATTTCTCTCTTTTCATTACTGCTATTATTATCATTACATTTTATTAATATTTTTATTATTTTATCATAGTTATGAAACTGTTCTTATCTTGACCCATGAGTTTTACTTTTTTTTTTTCCCTGATTCTCTTCCCCATCCCACTGGGAGGGGAGGGGAGTGAATGAGTGGCTGTGTGATGTTTAGTTGCTGGCTGGGGTTAAACCATGCCAAGAAGATACAATGCAAGAGCAGTCATAGCAGAACCCTTTTCTAATAGATGCTGTCCACATCTAGATGGATAACCCCTTTTGAAACAGCTGTATGAATTGGATGTCCAACATTTTAGTTACCTGCTTGAACTTCTGACTAAATTCAGTTTGATGCCATCTAGGTTTCTCATGACCAGCTTATCTTTTTGCCTGTCAATGGCTGCCTGCTGGAGATACTTTATTGGTGCACAAGCTGTTAAACACAAAAGCATCCAAGCAACACATACCTTTATCAAGGAAAAATATTTGTCCAGAGAAGAATTAATTTGGTTTCTTCTAAGGGATACAGAATTTCTATAGCAAAACTACTATCCTGGTGCTTTAAAAAAGCTTATCTAGTTTTCCATCAGTTTAATGTATATTTCATTTAAAAATAATTGTTTCCTTGCAAAAATATCAGCTGAAAACTGAAGCTAAGTTATTTCCAGATAAATAAAGATGCCACAGAAAAATTCTAGAGCATGCAAGGAAATCAAACTCAACCAAGCATATGGGTCCTGACATAGGTGCAGAGGGAAAACATATGGCTATACTCACAAAAGATATTGACAAGATTGTGACATGTTTCAAGTGTAAAAAGAAAAGCAGTTTGAAAACAAGCTGTGTATTTTGTTGCAAACATTCCTACAGGCATTCTTCTCTATAGTAATGAGTACTAAATTATATTACTGAAAATTAAGTGTCAGTCACAGGGAATATATTAACAATACAGCCCTATGAACTTCTGTGATCTACATCGAGAGCACAGCAGGCCAGATGTCCACTGGCACGGGGTGGCCAACTCCAGGGAAAGCAGCACATGCATTTCTGGATGGAAAGCAAAAGTCAGTTCTGCCCTGAATTTGACAGAAGCCACACGAAGGGTAGGAGCACCGTTTGAACACTGCCAGCATCTCTATCTTGCTCCCTGGACAGCTGCACTGATTGGAAACACCAATATACATAAAAGATATTCTGAGAATTTTTTAATGTTTAATGAGGTCTGTAGTGTGTGCTGCTGTTTAAATGGTTATCCTTTTCTGAACAAACAATTCATTACCTTCCAGACTATATTTGTGCAAATCTTACATCCACTGGGGACTCCGTTATCCAAGCTGTTACTGCAGTACCTAACACTACAATCAATAAAGAAAATATAGTTTTACTAATATTTCAACTTGTATTTCTTTCATGTGTGTTTAAACCAATTTAGATTCCAGAAAAAACTCAGACATTTCTATAATTTCTTATTGCTGTAATTCCAAAGATGTCCTAAATTAATAAATGTGAATTCCACAATAGTCTCACAAGGATATATTATTTTCATTTTGTAGATCTTAAATTGGGGCACAAAGGCCAAGAAATATGAACAAAGACTAATTAAATCCTAATTAAAGAGGAAAGATGATAATCCATATCTCCTAAATTCCAGAGTAAAAGTTTGATTAATGGTGGGGGTTTGGGGTTGGGTTGTTGGGGGCTCTTTTGGGTTGGGTTGTTGGGGTTTTTGTTGTGTTATTTTTGTTTGGTTGTTTTCTTGATTGTTTGGTTTTTTTTAATGTTTCTGGAGGTAGGACAGAAGATCTCTAATTAAATTCCTAAAAGTCAGACTGTTTCTCTTACAGACATAAGCCCAACAGGCTCTTCTGGACAGAGGAGCTACAGAGCAGCCTCCAGGGTACCATGTCAGAGAAACACTGACAGTTTATGAAAAGTTTATGCACTTTTTCTTCCTTAGTTCTCTAGGAGAAGATTATTACATAGAAATTGTGAGTTTGAGACTCTGATGGGTAGCTAAGTCACTTTGAAGTATTGAAATGCCCATTGAAAGGCGACAGGAGACATTGGGACCATTCCTCATGTTTACAGAGCTCAGTGCAGAAAATTGAGAGGTTCATAGGACTGGCTTTGTTGACCCATTGGACAGCAAACAAAACCCTGACATCCCTTTCTAAAAGTAACTGTTGAGAAGGCACTGCTGTTTGAGTTTCTGTCTTCAGGAGAGAATGATCTAGCCCAAAGTAATTATGTACTTTCATCGGCTGCTGTGATTTAGCCCAAAAATAATTTTCTTGTAATCTACTCATTATTTTAGAGCACGCAAACAATGATGCACTCGTGTACAGTGATAGGGTAATTAATATATATCTTAATTAAACAGCCATTTGTCTTCTAAAAGAAACCTTTACCTGACATGCACACCGTAACTGAGCGCACTTGGAAATATTCCATAGTGTTTTTTAGACTCCATCTCTCATACAGGTGATCCAGCCTCACTTGCCTTAATTAAATCCCACCTCTTCTGACAGTTTCCTATTCTTGGTTACTATTTCTACTGCACATTACTACACTTGGTACAAAACTCTTGTCTACAGATCCTATAATTTTCCCTACACCACCCTATTTAGTGTTCGTCATCTTTCTTTCAGATTCTCCTGGGATTTTTACTTTGTCCAGCAGAGCGACAGTGGTATCTGGTAAACTTTGAAGAGCAGTCTGTGTTTCCATCTTAAGGCATATGAGATTCTAACAGGCTATTGAATGCTTTCCCTGAAGATACTGAAGCACTTCCTAATGTCTCTGACTACTTCCTTCAAAACTCAAATAGTTACCACTCTTAACCTTGGCACTTTGCCAGCTCATTTCTTAACTGCTTGTTTTGCCATGAGCTAGATGCTCTCTGAATGTTATCCTTTCTCATGGGAAATTTGGTCCTTGCTGGCATTAGTTGTCAGTTCCTTTTACTTAAAATGCTGGGAAGCATTTAGTGTAAATAAATTCATTCCAGTTTTCAAAGAAAAAAATCCTATGGTATTTAAGAAAAATATAATGATGTGACCCCAGTGCAGCTTACTCGTCTGTGATGTACTCCTGCATTTATAGTTTCTGCAGCCTGAACAGGCTGGCATTTTCCTTTGTTTAGAGGAGCCTTTGTCTGTAAAGCACATATACTTCAAAACAATGTACTGTAATCTGTTCTTCTCCATCTATAGCCTGCTGTTCTGGAACCAAATGTTCTGATCAAATGCACTTCTTTATTAGAAACATGCACTTCAACTACGTGGCAGCCTTCACTGATACACTCCTTACATGGCTCATTTTCAGCCTTGAATGAAAATAATGAAGAACTAACATACACTAAATGCATTAGAATATTCTATACCTTATCCTTTATGTTGGCCAGTTACATTTGATCTACAAAAAGCCTGGAGAGGGCCTGTTTGCAAAGGCCTGGAGTGAAAGGATGAGGGGCAATGGTTTAAATTAGAAAGG